>BQKN01060101.1:0-15119 GCA_022839385.1 Asparagus kiusianus
GTTGAGCCAGCCCATTGAGGGAGAACTATTCTACCTTTACTTGGCCATCTCACTAGCACCTGTGAGCTTTGTCTTCGTCTGTGAGGAAGATGACATCTAGCTAGTGCATGGTGTATACATTAGCTGTATTGTGAAAGCAGCTGAACTCAATTATATTCTGATGAGAAATCCTTATTCTCCCTCATCACCATAGCTAGAAGACTTCGTTCATACTTTTTGGCTCATACGGTGATAGTGTAGACCAATCTACCTTTGAAGAAAGCTCATGGTAGCATGATCACTTCTGGGAGAATGATCAACTGGTCCATCTAACTCACTGAGTACCATGTTCAATTTGAATCTTGGACTACCATCAAAGCTCAAGTCCTAGCTAACTTGTTAATTGAATTAGCCAATCTTGAAGATGACCCATTACCTCAAAAACCTACTTTCCATTAGGACACTCCACAGCCATTTCAATTTCGATTATGAATTCTTCTTTTTTGCTTGATTAGAGCATCCTCAACCATTTTGGCTACTTTCTCGGTGTTAACCATAAACACTTCGCGAGATTGTCCTGAACTGGATACCGTTTTGTCAGAAACAACTGCAGAGTTGGCGTCTGATGCTTCATCCTCTGAGGATAGCCCTATATTCATCCTCTGATAATCTCTTTGTCTAATGGTTCCCGATCGTAATCGGGTTAGGTGATGCGATATGAGCGTGTTAGAACTAGAAGGTCGAGTTGACTTTCCTCTATCAGCCATGTTAATTATGAATGTTGGAAGTTCATCATCTTGAACAGCTGATCGTTTCTTGCGGAAACATCTTGGCTTAGTATTCGATGCTTCATAGGAAAGCCTTTGGAATACCGAGACCCTCTGTAGAGCGGTATTGGGGCATATACACACTGATAATACTGCCCTAATAATTTTGGTACACGAACAGTAAGAGTTCGTCTCCTGGGTACTTCTCTTTTGAGATTTGTTCGTACCCCCAGCCCGATAGTAAAACTCATCGGCATGATTGTCGGAGTAACCTATCGTGTGCTGGCATAATTTCCCAGGTGTAACGTTATCATCATCAGACGAATACGTTTCCTTCTAGGAATACAATGCTTTGTTAGTATTTTCAAGAGTCACATGTTTGGAGTTACGCCTTTGTAAGCACAGGACCTCAATGGGCTCCTGGACTTCGAGACTCAATCCGAGGCAGTCAATAATGGGGGTTTTCCTATTATAGAAAGCTTTCAAATTGTTGCAAAAGCGCGTGCAACTCCCAGCTCGATGAGTTGCTTGGGGTTCATTCATCGTGCCTAAGCGTTCTTTTACTGGCGCTTTGCCTTGATCCTCGTGCAAAGAACCTAGGCGTTCCGCTATTGCCTTCCTGCCTCTGGATATGTTCATACTATCGCAGAGCTTCACCGGAGGTGCGGGATTAGAAGGAGAGAGATCTAAACTTGATGAAAACTGGGAACCAGCTTTGGATCTGGAATCGAGCGAGAGACACGACTGGTGTCTCTTGTCTGGTAGAAGTGCTGACTTAGCCTTCGGCACCCAAACCTGCTTAGATCTGACGAGCTCCTCTTCTTTATACTGACGAACTTAATCTGATCTCCTCCTCTCTTCTGAAATTTATACTCCTTCAGTCTTTAATTTAGCAGGGCTTCATCGACGCTCGAGAATTCCAGATCTAAAAAAATAAAGGCCCTGAGGCTGTATTTATAGGCTTTGGGACCTTTGTTTTCTGATAAGAACGATTGATTCACTCTTATCTTCAGTTGTAACCATTTAACCATGTTCTTGGATGATATTTTATCAGTTGAAACAAATCTAGGTGGTTAACGATCGAATAACAGCTTAAAATAGTCAAAAATAGGTTTTCAGGGCTACGGACGCCCGTAGTGTCTCTGTAGTGGTCGAGACACTAGTAGGTGTTCGGCCATAGCCGAGACACCTCTGGGTGTCTCGGCCTGGCCGAGACACATGTGGGTGTCTTGGCCATGGCCGAGACACCCGCTGTTATTCAAAACAGTCAAAAACAGGTTTTCGAGGCTGCAAACGCCCGTGGTGTCTCTGCAGTAGCTGAGACACCAGTGGGTGTCTCAGCCATGGTCGAGACACTTGTGGGTGTCTCGGCTAAGGTCGAGACACCTATGGGTGTCTCGCCAAGGTCTGGAACATTGTTTCGCGCGTTCTGTCCGTTTCTACCATATATTTGCCGTCCGAACTCGGAATTACATGATTCAAAGTGCTAGGAAAGCTGACAAGGAGATCTACAAGCTCCTATAGTTGGATCATATGTGGAGCAGACGAGATATGAAGAGTTCTTCATCTTTTTATCAACGAAGCGTGGCTCCCGATTAGTTCATATCCTCGTTATTCTGCAGTTCTGTTGCTGCACACAGTTTGTCAAATTACTTCATGCGTTCTTCAATGTTAATTAATCTTACGTGACTCAGATAGTGACATTCATCGTCTTCTCTCAGCTTCGAGCTGTTTGTGGGAACTTATAAGTAAATTTTTGATGCCTACGGTTTTAGGGTTTTTGGGAGAGCAATATTGGGGATATTTGGAGCACAAAAAAGTCTTTTTTAGAGCTATTGTTAGGGTTTTGTTTGAGTGATTGAGAGCTTTGTTTGTGAGATTCATTGGTGAGTTTGAGTGATTTTGTAATCTCAATTTGTACTCTCCTTCTCTATTAGTGAAAACCTATCTCCTTCTTACCCCGTGGACGTAGGCGAACTTGCCAAACTATGAAAACTTATTTATTTGTGTTTGTACTGTTATTTTGGATTGTTTTACTTTCTCTCTCAACATTGGTATTTATTCTTGGCACATCAGTTTGGCCGTCGTGCACAATAAGTGGTATTAGAGCTTTGGCTACGCTTAGGCTAGGTGGAGGAGTAGATTGTTTTAGAGGCTCATCTAGGGCTTCAGTTAATGATAAAGGTGAGATTTTTACTATTGTGGATGTCATTTCCGTCGTGTGGGGTTGAGATCTTTCGGAGGCTCTTGTTATGGTTTCAGTTGGAGGTAAAAAATCTCTTTTTTAGTTTGGATTTATTCTTTAATTGTTTCACATTGGTTTGTTGGTGTTTTGAGAAAGATGACCGAGAAAGAAGGAGTTGTGGAGGGTACTTCTGGCGTGAAAACCGTCCAAAGTTTGAATATTTACTCTATGAAGATAGATGTGGAGAAATTTAACGGTACTAATAATTTTGGTCTTTGGAGATGTGAAGTCTTGGATGCGCTAAACGCCTAAAATTTAGTGGATACTTTGGAGTTGGAGGGGAAATCGGATGACATTGAGGAGAATGTTTAGAAAAAATGAATCGAACGGCGTGTGGTGTGATTATGTTTTGTTTAACATAAGATTTGAAATATGATGTGATCAATGAGACTTCAGCAAAGAAGATTTGGGAGATCCTAGAGGGCAAGTATTTGATAAAGAGTGTGGAAAACTTCTTGCATTTGAAGCGGAGGCTTTATCGCTTCCAATTGAAGAAGGGAACCTCCATTGGTGATCACATGAACAACTACACAAAGCTTCTTACGGATTTGACGAATGTAAATGTTATGATTGAAGATGAGGACAATGCATTGTTATTGTTGATTTTCTTACCCGATGAAGAATATGAGACCTTCGTTCTTACTCTTATTAATGAGAAGACATCTCTTTCGTATTGTGAGGTCACCGCTGTACTTGTGAATTATCAGCTTCAGAAGAAGGATAAGGAGATTTCGATTGATACAGTAGCGGGGCATTGGTCATAAGAAGGAAGAGTCCAAACCGTAGTAGGAGATCATAGTCTAGAGGAGCACACCCTGTAGTTGGTAAGAATCAGTGTGCCTTTTATAAAGAAGATAGACATTAGAAAACCGAATGTCCAAAGTTGACAGATCGAGCCAGGAAGAATAAGGGAAAAGCTATTCAACATTAAGAGGTGAATGTTGCCAAGACTAGTGGTGATGATTCAGATTCAGATTCTTCAGGCTATTCGTGCCCTGCACTACCGTCAGTTTGTGTTGCTGACTCTACAGAGTGGATATTGAATTCGGGTGTTTCTTATCATATTTGCCCTAGGAGGGATTAGTTCTCCAGCTTTGAGGAGCTGAAAAGAGGGAATGTCATGCTCATAGGTAATAGTCATGAATGCCCTATTGGTGGTATTGGTACCATTCATATTAAGATGTGTGACGTGGTGATTTGAGAGCTGGATGAAGTTAGGTTCATTTCGTAGTTTAAGAAGAACATCATTTCACATGGAGTTTTGGAGGCAGCAGGCTATCAGGAGACCTTAGAGGATACATCTTTGAATGTCACATTTGGGTCCATGATTGTGATGAAGGGCGTCAGAAAGAAGAATTTATACTATTTGATTGGGAGCACGCTAATTGGTGGAGAGCTGACGATTTCTTTGGATTTGGCTAAACTGTGTTGTTTGTTGATGCTAATATATTTGATTGTTGAGGCGTCTTACACAAACTGACGGTAGTGCAGGGCACGGTAGTGCAGGGTACAGTAGTGCACGGATTGTTGAGGAGTGCTTTGATCTGCAGATTAAAGTCCTGTGAGCACATTGGTATGAGCAAGAAGACCGAGGTAGAGTTTGGCACTTCTATTTACCGAGCGAAGGGTCTTCTTGTGGTGTTCATTCAGGCATTTGGGGGCCTTCCAATGAGACATCATTGGGAGGTAATAGGTATTTGGTTTCCTGTGTTGGTGACTATTCTAGGTATTTGTGGGTTATAACCAAGTCCCGTTGGTGTGAAGTCCTAGTAGTCAACATCAGGTAGAAGAAGTGTAATGGCAAAAAGGTAATACGTCGTTCTGATTTTGGTAGGGGTTATTTTTTGCGTTTGTGCCTAGCTCACGGTAGTTTGAGACACTTTATTAGAAAGAAAACATTGGGGCGACGAGATGAGGTAGCAGATTGATGAGTCATTCCTTGCTGGAGGAGGATCGATGTTTGACGTCGAGCATTAGTTTGCAGAGGAGTTCTGGTGTTGAGTCTTTGATATATTGGAGTCATCTTATTCACAGGTTGCCGATTGCTGTGTTTGGAGTATTTGGATTTGGTGAAGCTACTTTAGATTTTGGATTGCTTCGGATATTTGGTCGCCTAGCATATTATCACATCCAGGATGTGAGATTTGATCCGAGTGCACATTTGGGACTTAGAGTCATGTTTGGTTATCAGGTATTGGATTATGATATTGTTTTGAGCATGTATGTCATATTTGACTCTCGACAGGTGGAGAGTGTTGAACAGATCGTTAGGATATCAAACGGGTGGAGAGTGATGCTACTCCATGTTCGTTAGAGATTACTTCATGTTCTCCAGATCATTCTGTATTGTTTGGGGCTCCAGTTGATTAGACACAGAGTGGGGATCATATTGATGTGGATGCAGATGATGAGTTTGTTGATTCGAGTGCAGCTGGTGGACACAGTTCGGATTTGGCTATGACCGTTGGTTCACCTTAGGTGGAGGTGTTTGGTTCGTTTCACTTTGAGGCTATTGGGAGAGTTATCAGTTGCAGATTTGTTGGTGATGATGGAGAAGGGTTGAAAACTCTTCTCGTTGATCGAGGACCTTTGGAGGTCATTTGGTGAACTACGTGAGGCTTGATTCCTTGGCAAGAGGATACATAGGTAGATATTTTTGATGCAGCCAGTTTGGTGAGTCAATACCGTTAATTGGAGATTGTTCGCATTCTCATTTGGGTTCCCTACTTGTTGTGGATTGAGTCCGTTGTCGTTGTTTTGTTCTAATTTGTACTCGACGCAACAAGTGGGACGTTTGGTTGGTATTGGTGTCGGCTCAGTTTTGGAAAAACTTCGCCGAGATGGAGAATTATAGAATTGGTGAAGAAATTGGAGAAGAACAGGAATTTCGGAAGTAGGGAACTGTTTTGGTAACGTTCGGTCAACCCGAGGCTAGGTCGGTCGACTGGAAACGTGCACGGCTTATGGATTGATTCTTGACTTCGTGCGGTCGATCGCCAAACCCTGTAATCGATTCTGAGGCTCTGGAGTCGGTAGCGGTCGACCGTCACAGTCGACCGCCAAACCCTGTAATTGAATTTTTTGTTCTGTTGTTTGCCAGGGTCGACCACGATGGTTTCAGCGGTCGACCGCCGTCGGGTCTGAGCCTGAGTTTTGTTTTCTAACCCATTTTGTTTTGTGTGGATATATAATCCTAAACACGTTTTAGGGTTATTGGGAGAGCAATATTGGGGATATTTGGAGCACAGAAAAGAATCTTTTCTGGAGCTATTGGTTAGAGTTTTGTTTGAGAGAATGAGAGCTTTGTTTGTGAGATTCATTTGTGAGTTTGAGTGATTTTGTAATCTCAATTTGTACTCTCCTTCTCTTTTAGTGAAAACCCATCCCCTTCTTGCCCTGTGGACGTAGGCAACTTGCCGAACCACGTTAAATTCGTTTGTTTGTGTTTGTGTTGTTATTTTGGAATGTTTTGCTTTCTCTCTCGACATTGGTATTTGTTCTCGGCACCCAATTGGTTTGACCGCCGCGACAACACAACCTACATGCTCTTACACTATCAAATCTTTTTATTGTTTCCTTAATAGGGGTCGAACCCTCTCACGTTTGGCTAATTGCATATGGAAACAATTCTAGCTACCACACAAGGTCAAAATCTTCTATTGGCTTATGTCCAATAGGGGACTACAAACAGAAGAAAATTTACTTAAAAAGAGTGGGAGGAGGACCTAGGCTGCCAATTCTGCCTCAAAGAGATTGTAACAGATGAGATAGACATCTCTTTCTTCAATGTACTTTCACTCAGAAAGTATGGATGCTGATTTTACCTTTCTTGCCTTCAGTTAAATGGCCAGTGAGCCTGCTTGCTTCATACGGTTGCATCTTTCATGGACTTTTAATATCAATCAGTTGCGGAGCGTACTTTTTCCTGCTCTGTACTTGTGTCGATGGTGTGCCAGAAACGACCTCATTTTTAATGACATATTCTTATGAAGCCTGAAAGGATTGCCTCTAACGCAACACATTTCGTGCTATTCTCGGCAGGCAATTCAAACACGAATAGAGCTACAGGGATACAAAAGGATTGCTTGGGAACAAGGTCTAGACTTGCAGCGTCAAGGTCAAAGACGAAGATGGCACGGGTGCTCACTCCTGAGGATTTTATATGAAGTTTTCTTTTGTTGGGTTAACAGTCTAGTTTCTCTTGGATTTTCAGCTCTATGTACTCCGCTATGTTAATTTGTATGGGTTAAAACTTAACTTGACTTCAGAGGGTTCTAATCAAGCATCTACGAATACTGCCATAGGTGACTACAAGGGTCCTCTCTTTATGCACAAAGTATGAACTGGCTGATCACTACTCTCCTTATTATCTTCTTTTGTTCCATCCTGAACTTCCTATTTTAATGCAAGTGCTTGGCAAGGCATCTCGCCATGTTTAATCTTAAAATTAAAAAATAATAATAAAAAGAAGGTACATCAGTTTCATATATATACCGTAACAAAGAAAATTTTCATATATATACCGTAACAAAGAAAATTATCCAATTGTTTTTTTTTTCCTTTTTGAAATTCCGAGTGACAAATTAATCAGCGAGAGCTAAATCATATATATATGATGAGGTGATCTTTCCTACACGCCACTTTGATAATCTACCTAAGATTTCAAAATAGAAACTTTGATGACTGCTACAACTTCCTCAGAAGCTTTGGCTCGATCTTTGAAAGAGAACACACGCCACCAATTTTCTCTTTTATTCACACGAACAAAAATACGCAGACAAATTAAGATTCACATCATACATAAAGATGAGCGTGTAAAATAACAACACACAACATAAGCAACAACCCGAAGATAATAGAATGAACCAAAATAGAGATCCAGCTAGTCTTCATGTTCATGAAATCAACAGGGTTGTGCCTCCCTGGCAACTGGAAGATCACTCCGGGGCTCAAGAAGGCAAAGAGAGCCGTCGCAATTATAGGAGAAGCCCAATCCTTCATTTTTTTTTCTAAAAACTAGATATTGCGATTAAAAAAAAAAGAAAAAAACAAAAAACTTTGGGTACTTGAGGGCTTGATATAGAGAGTTTCAGGTCGAAGATGATACATATGGACTTTATATTCAGAGTTGAGGATATTATATAAAAATGTTAACTTTAGTTGCGAAGCTAAAGTGGTTACTGGTTTTGTTGAGAATATTTTGATGTTACTAGCTTTAGCTTTAGTTTTTAGAATATATGCTACGGGAAAGTATGTCATATGTGAGGTCTCGAGCCACGCACAAACAAATCATGTCGGTTGAAAATTAGGCATCGAATATCTTCTTCTTCTTATTATTATTTTTTTTTAAATTAGGCTAAGGGGATGTTTGGTTGGCTTTTTATGTTTGGGTTTTCCTACCAAAACTGACAAAAGCTGTCAGTTTTGACAGTTTTACTTGCAAAAACGTCCATTTTGTGGTGTTTTTACAAGTAAAACTGTCAAAACTGACAACTTTTGTTAGTTTTGACAGGGAAACAAGGGCAAAAAATGCCAACCAAACAGCCCCTAATTGCGGATGCACCTTGTACTATCGTCAAATGGAGCTCACCATGCTTATTGTTTTATTGTCGCATATTACCCTCTAAGTGAAATTTTCTTGCCTCTTTTCAAGGGGTCCATATCAAACAACATCATTCAAGGGGCCTATTTGCAACAACAGAACTCTTTCAGGTGGTCTATCACAACAATAAGAGTACAGGGTATAAGTTCTATTTTTGGCAATCCGCAAATAAAAACTTTAAATTTCTACTGTTTAAGTGGCGTCCGCATATTTAGACCAGTCTGTAAAAGATAAGGAAGATATTTCGAGGGGGGAAAAAGAAACTTTCATCATAAAAGAGAAATCTCAGTCTTACTACATATTGGGAAGCAAATTTTTAACAGAAAATTACTATTCAAATTTTGGGGAGCTTTTGAGACCTTAGTACTACCTAAAAGAAACCTTAGTTTAGAAATAATTATTTGATGTAGCCAAAAATCTGGATCAAAGATAACCATTAATGGCGTATCTAGAAGAGGTTCGGTAGAGACAAGCATAGGAAGATGCATATAGTGCATTGGGGGGCAGTTATACCCCCAAGAGATCCACACATTACAATTTAAACCCTTGTAAAGTTACAACATTTCCCCCTACATTTATACAATTTGCAATCCAACCCCATATAACCACTAACGAAATTAGTAGCCCATTACATTTACCTCATTTTAAATTAGTAGTCCATTCACTTCTCACATAATAAAGTCAGATGGGCTCAAACAATAAAAGTCCAAACACTAAAAACTCAAACAATTAGGCCAAATATAATGGAATGAAGCTAATAGAGTGTATCGAGTGCATTCCCATCAAGTACAATAAATTTATAATATTATATTTTTATTTTTTTATAAATAGATTCTTATCGTCCACTCCTCTATGAAAGTTTTTTGGATCCGCTATTGGATACACAACAACTATCCAGAAGAATTAATCTCTCAATTTTGGGGCGATCTTGGTGCATTATAGCGAGCGATTTTTCCCCTGCTATCGTGCGCTTCCACCTAGATTCAAATGATGATGAAGAAGAAAAATCGCAGCAAGAAAATCATTAATACTGAGTTGAGAGATTCAATTTTTGTTTATCCTCCTTCATCCTGTGTTGTTGATGAAACAGTGGAGATCGATGAAACATTGATGGCGAGTTCCTCATTCTCGAAGGCGATGGAGAGCACATGACCGAAAGGAGCTAAGAGAAAAGTGCTAATGGGGGAGATCCTAGCTAGAACATATTCTCTTTTAGATCCACTTCAACTTAGATTTGGTCAAATCCCCACTCGTCAGCTAAGTAAATCCCCTAACTCTATTTCATGGGCTGATGATGTAGAAGAGGATATTGTATCTGATATGGCTGACAGTGCTAAGATGATTGATGAGAATGTTGAGGTTTCAATCTGATATGGCTGCTACTTTCTCTGCGAAGGAATGGAAGGAAGGAGAGGATCACTGGAAATACTCTTTGATAGGACATGTCATTGGGTTAAATGTAAAATTCAGATCTATGGAAGCATATATAAACAAAGTGTGGAGTAAAATCTCTATTCCTATAATTTCTTTAATCAAGCAAGGAGTATTCTTGTTTGATTTTCAATTAGTACAACAGATGAGTGATGTTCTAGAGGCTAGCCCTTGGTTTTTTGGTTCTAGGCCACTGGTTCTTAAGCCATGGACCATTGATACAGAAATAGAGAAAATTTAGGATTGTTGCTATCCAATGTGGGTTCAATTCCCTAACATACGGCTTAATCTATGGAGTCCTATTGGTATAAGCAAAGTTTCAAGTCTTACTGGATGCCCTATAACAACTGATACGCTCACAGCTAGAAGGAAAAGGCTATGCTAGAGTACTATTAGAAGTGAAGTTACCCCTAAAGGATCCTTTACCTGATTATCTTGTTATTCAAGGGCCTGATGGTAAGAGTTATAATCAGAAAGTAATATATGAACACAAACCAAGATGTTGTTCTAATTGCAATATTGTTGGGCATGAAACTGATCAATGTAGAAGACAAAATGTTAGAAAGATGTGGGTACCTATTAATAAACAGATTGGAAAAATGCACAACCTCATGTAGATAATACACGGCCAGGGACTGGTGAAAGGGTAAATAATTCTGGGCAAGTTGCACATATGTCTGGAAAAGATACACAGCCTTATGTAGGAAATACAAGGCCAGGAACTAGTTGAAAGGGTAATCAATTCTAGACAAGATGCACATATGTCTGGAAAAGTAATCAATTCTGGACAAGATGCACATATCTCTAGAAAAGATGCACAAGAAAGGACTGTTGAAAACATTATTAATGATGAAAGAGATATCATTGCTGGATAATCTGGTACACAAACAACTAGAAACATGCACAATATGAATCTACTATGCGAAGCATCAGACATGGAAATTCTGGACTTGCTAATGTTTTTCAGTTTTCATCTCCAATTGTTAATGCATCTGGATTTACAAGTGTTAGCAGAGCTAATGTTGCAAGGAGGGCAAATGTAAATGTTACTAGTGCTTCAATTCAGCCATCTCATTTCTCTCCTTTGGATCCTCAAGTATATGATTTTGACCCCTATTATATTGATAGGGGTGGAACTCAATAATGCATCTAGCTATTTTGAATATTAGGGGATTCAACAAATCCTCTAAATATATGATTGTTAAGTAATTCATACCTTATTACAATCTTTCCTTTATAGCTCTTTTAGAAACAAAACTTACTGGAGATAAGATGAATTACATAGCAAAGAAAATCGTAAAGGATTTGGAAGTGGATCTCAAATGTTCAGGAAGCAAATAGTGGGAGAATTTGGCTACTCTGGAATAATGATATCCTCACAATTCAGAGTATTAAATCTTCTGAGCAATATTGACATGTTCAGTTCAATCTAAAGATGGTAGACTTTCATGTCTAATGTCCATAGTTTATGCATTCAACCAAAGAGAGGGTAGGAGAACTCTTTGGAAAGATCTTCTAAATTTTAAGTAGAATGTTGATTGTCCCTGGTTGGTAGGAGGAGATTTTAATGCAATTGTTAGCAATGAGGAGAAGTTAGGAGGTGCACTAGTTTTAGATATTGATACAATAGACTTTCAGAACTTTATTACTTCAAGTTAGTTGTTGCACATCAAGTCCACTGGGTGTTTTTTTTACTTGGAGTAATAAACAAGAAGCTATTACAAGAGTATGGAGTAGATTAGAAAGAATCCTGGTTAATGAGAAATAGATTCATCACTATACATCTAGTCAAGTGAATTTTCTGATGCCAGTTTGTTCTGATCACTCTCTAGCTCTTCTAACAGATGGAGATGAGAATTTTCAGGGTAAAAAACCTTTCAAATTTTTTAGAATATGGATAAAACACCCTGACTTTATCTCTGTTGTTAAATCTATTTGGGATCAGGACATTCAAGGGTATAACATGTACAAGCTCTACACTAAGCTTAAAAAGCTCAAACCTGCACTCAAGGATGTAAACAATAGACATTTCACGAATATAAGTGAGCAAGTGCTTAGAGCAAAAGAAGAATTAATTGAGACTCAGAATCAACTGAGTATTGATCTTTTCAACTCAGATTTGATTTCAAAAGAGAAGAAATGTATAAATAAATACACCAGATTTTTAAATTGTGAAATATCCTTCTATAGGCAGAAAACAAACATCAATTGGGTTGTGCATGGAGACAAATGTTCTCAGTTTTTTCACTCTATCATGAAGGCTAAAAGACATCATAATAGAGTGTTATCCCTATACTCTGAGAACAGTACTAAAATTACTAACATGTCAGAGATCATATCTGAGTTTATTGAATTCTATAAGAAGCTTTTGGGCACTACAGTTGATACTTCAGATCCTGATCCAGTTGTAATTTCAAATGGTCCTGTTCACACTAATAGACAAAGAAGCAACCTGGGTCTACCTGTCACAAAGGAAGAGATTAAGCAAGCTATTTACACAATGTCTGATGAAAAAGCTCTTGGACCAGACAGATTTAGTGCATCATTCTTTAAAGCTGCCTGGAGTGTTATTAGTAATGACCTCTTTCAAGATGTTGAGGAATTCTTTTACTCTAGTAAGCTCCTAGGTACTTTTAACACTACATCTATTACCTTGGTACCTAAAGTCCTTAACCCCGGTTCACCTTCTGATAATAGACCAATGTCTTGCTATAATTGTGTCTACAAAGTTATATCAAAGATTATGACAACTAGAATTCAGAAAGTCATGGGGTATTTGATTAATGATGCTCAGAATGCTTTTGTCAAATGGAGGCTAATATCAAACAATATTTTGTTAGCTCATGAACTCATCAAGCATTATGGTAGAAGACATATCTCACCAAGAGTTGTTCTTCATATTGACTTGAGAAAGACTTTTGACACTATAAGCTAGAAATTCGTTAGGTCCATGTTGATAGGATTGGGCTTCTCTAGTAACATGATAACATGGATTATGAAATGTGTTACCACTCCTAAGTATTATTTGTCTCTTAATGGGTTCTTGCATGGGTATTTTGAGGGAGCAAGAGGAGTAAGACAAGGAGATCCTCTATCCCCTTACCTTTTTGTGCTTGATATGGAGTATTTGTCAAGGAAATTAAAAGCACTCAAAACTAATAGCTTATACAAATTCCATCCAAAATGTGCTAGAATGGAGATAACTCATTTGATTTTTGCTGATGATTTGCTCCTGTTTAGTATAGCAAACATGGATTCAATAATTAGATTGAACAATTGTCTTCCAGAGTTCAGTCAAGTTTCAGGCCTAGAGGCTAATTCAAACAAATGTTCTATATACTTGAGTGGAGTTGAAGATAACTTAAAGTCTCAGATATGCACATATCTAAATTTGTCAGAGGGTTCATTGCCAGTGTGCTACTTGGGAATGTTGTTGATCTCTAAGAGGCTCTCTTACATGGATTGCTCTCCAGTGATTACCAAAATCTCAGAGCAGTTTCAATGTTGGCAAAGAAAGAGGAATTTTTCATATGCTGGGAGACTACAATTAATCAAATCGGTTATTCTGGGGGTTCAACTTTTCTGGACGAGCAACTATATACCGCCAATCAAGGTACTGGAAAAAATAGACAAATTTTGCTCTGATTTCTTATGGGGTCAGAAAGTTCATCTGATTTCCTAGATTGATATCTGCCAAGACAAAAAGCTAGGGGGTCTAGGTTTATTCTCAGCAAATAATTAGAACTATGCAGCTGCTATCAAGCTATTATGGATGATACATATTAAAAAGGATCTACTATGGATTAAATGGGTGCATGGTAATTATTTACAACATTCTGATATTTGGCAAGTTCAATCAAAATTAAATGACTCATGAATGTGGAAACAGCTTCTCAATGTGAGGGAAATGGCATTGAGAAAATTTGGTATTGTGGACAATCTACAAAGTACTATCAACGCCTGCTACACAAATGGTAAAATCCAGATTCCTCTGTATACAAAGCTTTAACTCAATCAACAACCCTTGCAGCTTCGTCTGATACAATTTGGGGAGGTTTGCACTACCCAAAACACTCATTTATATTATGGTTAGCCATCCTCTCCAAGCTTCTGATCCAAGACAGATTATGCCGAATGTGAATGTTGGACACAAACTAGTGTGTCCTATGTTCAAATTCAAATAGTCAATTGGAAACTTGCAAACACCTATTTTTTAAATGCCAATATTCTGCTTATGTTTAGAACAAAATGATGGACTAGTTAGATTATACTTGGAGGTCTTGCAGATGGAGCCAAATAATCTCATGGTATAACTTCAAGTTGAAAGGTCTTGGATTCATGAAAAAGTTAAAAAGAATGGCTTTATCAGTGGCAGTATACTGGATATGGCAGGAAAGGAACTTGAGGATTTTTCAACAGAAAGCTCGTGAACCTGATCAGTTATTCCGAGAAGTGAATATTTCTATCTTCTTAAAAGTTGTTAATGAAAAAATTCCTGATCATATGAGAGAGAAGATTGAGAAAATGTAATGCTCTTTTGTTTAGTTGATTACCAGGCATAGTTTCTGGTAGGTTTTGATGTACTTCATAATTATAAATTTGAAAAATGAATAAAATTTTATTTCATTGACAAAAAAAAAACTATCCAGAATATATTTTTTGAATTATGGGGAAAAATTGTAATTTAGAAGGTTTAAAAAGATAATTATGAAATTATCAAGTACAACTGCACCATAAGGCACAACATAGATCCGCCATGACTACATATAATGAGTTGTTTTTGTAATAGGTGGAGGAATATATCAGGTGTATAAAGTAATTTGAATTTCATGTGATATGTGATGTAGGTTTTGCGTGATCATGATATCTGAGAAAGTTTTGGGATGCTTAACCCATCACTTCGGTTGTTCATCGTATATATTAACCTCAAGAGTATAATAAGATTACATAGGATCACAACAACTATACATCATGTAAGATTACATGATAACAAGCAAACTAACATATAATTCTCTACTTCATCTTGACGTCTCAATCTGAGTGGGATCTGTTGGATTTAATCTAATAAATCTAATTGTGGACACATATGATTAAT
>BQKN01060101.1:40119-57679 GCA_022839385.1 Asparagus kiusianus
CTAGTCAATCTTCACCGAGAAGTATATACGGATGAGAAATTCATTTTCACAGAACAAGCTGATCAGTGCTTCTTTGTGAAAGATCCGAATGTCATGTCTGATTGGGTGGTTTTGTACAAGGAGCCAAGATCTGTTGTTCTTCCTAATAACAGTGAAAAAATATTAAAGAAAGTGAAGATAATTATAGTGAACCAATTGGTTCATCTGATGATGTTTGGTAAGAATTCTCTTACGCACAGAATGTGGTTCTGGATGTAGGTATGAACTATATATGTTACACCACATTATCGATTTTTATCTTATCATAATAAAAACAATAATACATTTCATAACAACATATCTCATGAGCATGTATACAATTTTTTCTTAACAATTGTCTTTATTAAATTTGCAGATGAGGAGGATTAGGAGGCTCTTTGACCAGTCGGCTGATCGATCACGGAGTATCACCCCAGGTAGTGGTACTGATGATACACTACCATCTCCGGATGCAGGTATAAAAATTAATTAATACTTTAATATATTTTATAAATTTTTAGTTATCTAGCTCATAGTGTTCATTTGTTGCAGATGCAGGATATTCATCACCTAACGGTTCTGATGCAGCACCAGAACCATCCCTCGACACAGGTATTAAATATTTAATAATTGATAATGGTCAATTAAAATTTAATATTAATGATTCTTCTTTTTTATGTAGGTGCTACTTGGACCCCGACATATCCATCATATATATTCCATACTGACTTGCGGCCAAAGACACAGGACTATCTCAGTTTACCCTTACCTCCGGACTCTCATAAGTCCAAGGCTGACTCAAGGAAGTACCACCCACGTGCTGCGAGAAAGTTACAGGAAATGCTTCCTATATTGGAGACTAGGAAAGCTGATGCACTCGCAGCAAAAGAAAGAGAGATAGCGAATGGTAAATTATATAAATACTTTTAATTTTCACCTTTGTATATTATATGATATATTATCATGTTGTTATTATTGTAGGTGCTAAGTCAGATCACATAGAGGGACGATGTGGCGGAGGTAAGCCTGATTCTGAACAACCGCCAAGAGGAATGAGGGCCATTATTAGGTGGAATAGTTCTAATTTGCCCGTTGGTCCTTGGTCGACCCGATTGAATGTATATATTGGGGTTCTCGTGCGTAGAGCGACCATTATCAACCCTTATTTTCATTTTCGAGAATTACCATGGATCGCATACGAGGCGATATGGACTGAGCTTATGGTAAGTGCATATTGTTTTAGATTTTCATTTATTAATAATTAGTAATTGATATTAAATTATCCTTACTAAATGTGTATGTAAATCTATAGGACTGCTTCTGCCTTGAGGACTTTGAGGGGGATTGGAATTATGTGTTTAATGTCAAGGTTGAAGCAGTCCTCAAACAATGGAGGCATGAGATCAAACATGAAACCTATGACAGGTATGAGGAGGACTGGCAGAGGTTTTTAAACCTCGATAACCGAGTTGACGAGATTCATTTCACGGCTCTCCTCATGTATTGGGACAACAATGCCGCCAAGATTAGTTTCATGAAATTTAGTTTATAATTTTAAGATATTATTTTATTTTATATTTACAGATTTTTTTAAAGAATAAATCCATGAAGGGGTTAGAAAATAGAAGAAAGAAGCTGCATGACCATCACTTGGGCTCACACTCCTACGCCAATATGGAGGATGTTTATTGTCAAGATACGATATATGTCATTTAAAGATTTAAAAGATCTTAATGTTTAGTATGATTATGAAATCTCATAATTTATAATATGACAGGGGAAATCATTAATGCTGATACACTTGAGGATAAAAGCGGCATATGATACTTTCCATTTATAATATAGGGGTGATGAGAAGAATCGGGATAAGATCACTGTAAATCTCGAGTTAGTGGTGAGACTTATACATATCTTGAGTAGTATTATTAATTCTATTTTGTTAACATTACGAGGAAACGAGAACTCAAATAATATGGTCATTATCTTGAATTAACTATAAATTTGTGCTTTAGGAGGGATTTGAGACTACATCCGAGGAAGCTGCATCTGTGTACATTTCACAGGAGGAGGAACAAACCGAGCCGAACCCTCACATGCTTTCTGCAGTGGAGAACATCAATCTCACACAGAACTTGATGGGTCATAATAGGTAAGGATGGTGAAAAATCGTATCAATTTGAATACTACATACTATTTATATTTGTTTACCATTATTGAAATTGAGAGTAAAGTTTAATATTTATTTCTCCCTAATAATAGGAGAGGAAGATATCCTCTGCATGGTGTCGGAGCTTCACTCGGTATAAGCATTAGATCGTCCACAACATCCTCCACACCATCTACATCGATGAGAGCAGCCACAAGCAGTTTCCAGGCTATGCCATTTGTCGCACGTATTTCTGCCTTCTTGATTGACAAAATTTGACCCGGAGCTGCATATTCAAGTGACTAATGAGATGACTAGAGTTGCGCTGACGGCGAACTCGATGGACGATTTCATGGGGTATGTTATACAATATTTAGGTGGTGCTATTCCTTATAGCGCGTATCGTGGTGTCATACGGATCATTAGCTCGATTGGCGATAATTCCGGCGCTAGACAGAGTAGTGCTCAGGTACCTTATTTTTTCTTATATTTATAAATTCATTTTTATCTAATATGTTATCAAACACCACATAATGATTATTCAATTAAATATTCAGAGTGGAGATATTGGAGGGAGCAGCACCCGTTCTCGTAATCGGGATAGAGATACCCCCGCCGACGACGATGGATAAGGTTTTTTTATTTTTAATGCAATAAACAGTTTTATTTGTTATAACACTACATTTATTCATGTCGTGTATCCTATCTTAGTCATGTGCATTGTTAGTATATATGTTGTTAGATGTGTTTTAGACGGAACTGATTGATGTATATTTTGAAGTGGATGGTTGAATTTGTACAATGTGTTGGATTTGGTTATATTTGGTTTTTGAATGGAATTGTTATGAATTTTGATTATAATTGGATGGTTGAATGTGGCGTGTATAGTATTTTCTGGATGTATTCAAATATTAATATAATTATATAGGAAAATATAAAGTTTAATTAATTTTTTTCTGGAAAAAAGACAATCTAGATGGAATTCCGTCTAGGTTGACACACCCTAAACGGAATTCTGTCTAGGTTGTGAAAAACCAACCTAGACGGAAATTCCATCTAGTTTGACAGACCAGACGGAATTCCGTCTGGTCTGTCAAACTAGACGAAATTTCCGTCTAGTTTGATAGACCAGACAGAAACTAGATGGAATTCCGTCTAGTTAAGCTAATCTAGACGGAATTTGAATCAACCTAGACGGAAATTTTCGTCTAGGTTGATCGTTATTCTACTAGTGTTTTCAATCATTACCAAATATAGATTATTTAGTATAGTGTAATAATCTTTGAGAAAACACTCTAAAAATAATACTAATTAATATATTTAATTAATTTAATAATATAATACTAAATAAATAGTATAATTCCTAATTTATGTGATATTATCAAAATAATTACGTTATTTATATGATTCAAAATTTATTTTATTTATTTAATTGCTCATTAAATTATAATATAATTCTTAATAGTATTTACTAATATATTATTCTATTTTATACTATCACTTTAATAATTTAATTATTATTCTATTTTATACTATCACTTTAATAATTTAATTAATTGGTTACCACTAATAATTGTGTATACGTTTTTATAAATTATTTTATTTTATTTTTTAAATAATTAATAGTTATAATATTATTGATAATTATAATTGTTTAGGAAGGTGAGAAGTAATGAGAGGTTATATATTATGATGATTTGAGGGATGTAATATAAATTTCCATGACTTGAGTGAGTAATTTTGAAATATTAAAGATTTGAGGGACCGATTTGAAAATATTGAAGATTTGAGGGTTAATATTGAAATAATCCAACGATTCACTCTTAACTTAATGATCTAAGAGGAAAATTGGTAATATTAGTTAGATTTGAGGGTTGCAATAGTAAGTTATATGAGAATTTTGGGACTAAATTGAAAATATTAAATCTTACAGGGGGTAAAGTAAAATGGACCAAGTATAAAGCCCAACCCACACGTTCTCCAGCCTCTCTCTCTCTCTCTCGCGATCTCCTCCGTTCTCCAAACCCTATTCATCTCCACCCGCCCGCCCTCTCCCGCCTGCCCCCTGCCGCCCGCCGTAGACCCCCAACGCCTCTCCCGCCCACGTGCCCTAAGCCCAGCCCTCTCCCGCCTGCCCCCCTACTCGCCGTTCTCTACCCCTTTCCCACCACCCGCCCTCTCCCACCTACCCCCCTGCCACCCAACGCCCTAGCCCTCCCTTCCCGACGCCCTAGCCCCCCCGACCCCCTCCCCCGCTCGACGTTCCGCTCAGCGGCCGCGATCCGCTACAGCCAACAGAGCAAAGAGGTACAGGGTTGCTATCAAGGATCGAATTAGGACAACCCACAATGATTATTCTTATAGTGTAATTTTTTTTTGCCATGTAACTTGCAGAATCATTATTGTCTTGAGGACAACCCAGAGTCTTGGGATTATGTTATCCCCAGTATGGCCAAGCTTATTCGGGGTTGGAAAAGTGATCTAAAAAAAAGATATTTTACAAAAATATCTACTGATTGGAAGAGGATCTATGAGCTTGATAAGAGAATTTATTCATTTAATTGGATGACTCTCATTATCGAGTGGGAGGGTGAGAAGAAGGTGGATTATTTTTAATTTAAGATATTATCATCTCGTTATTTTTTATTTATATATAATCATCGCACATACTAATAAAGTATTTTATTTTGTAGAAAATATGTGAGACAGCATCGGTGAATCGCAAAATGAAGATATACAATGAATTCTCAGGATCTACTTCTTATGCTCGGATCGAGCATAAGTATTTGAGTGAAAACCCGGTATGATCATATTATTAAAATTGATATCATGTGAGTAGTTTTATACATTTACTTTGAAATTTAATATATCACAGGATGCTTTGACTATGCCCTCAACTCTTCTTACTAGAAGAGCTTATACACCGCCCTAGGGCTATGAAAATATAAAGGGAAATGACAAAAAAGTAGGAAAAAAATTAATGAATTGGTCATAAGTATAAGATTAATTTTAGATTTATATATACTTAATGATTTCTCATCAAAGTTTCTAACTTTTATGATATATGTGTGACACCCCAGGGTTCACACAAGGCTGTAGTCCTAGGTGAAACCTGAATTGTCAAATCTGCCAAGCACCAAACACCATGCTACGATATGTTTCACCATCACAATCATTATCTCTCTAGTGGAAATAATAAATAGGTGAAGGTACAGACAGGCAAAACTAGAAATAGAACAACACTGAAAATAGACAGAAGAAGTATAAAAGATATTAATTATGAGCCCAACTGGAATGAAATAGATATATCTCTGAGTCTGAACTGAGTCTCAAATACAATGAGTCAAATAAACAAAGTCTCACAAGAGTTCTCAACTCTAAAATAAAATACCAATCTAGAATCTGAAAAATAATCAACTACATGTGGAGTTCTGCAATAACTACAAAATATAATAAATAACTAAACGGACAACTAAGATGTCCCATCAACCTGCGACTCTCCGTGCGCCTGACTCGCTGCCTGAAATAGGGGAAACAACAAGCGTCAAAGCGCTAGCGAGATCATCACTACCTCTCCTCAGGGAAAGGGGGTAGGAGTATATATATAGAAATAGAGTCAGTACTTACATATATCAAATCATTCATATAGCTCTTCATGAATGAAAAAAAACAAATAGTCAAGGAAAACATACTCTAATCTCCAACATAGAGAATAAATATCTCATCTCGAAGTACATCCGAGTAGTCTGCTCTAATATAAGAGGATGCCAACCTAAACAAAACGAAATATAACTACCGTCTATAACGGGTGTGCCAAAATCTCAAAGTAAATACCCTACTCACGGGTAGTCTATCATGGAAGTAAAACTTATAACTGATCAAATATCTATGCGTGCATCATCTTGTGCTATAGCGATACTTTTGTAATGCTCTTACTCAATCGTTCTGCGGCAATAGGTTTTATTATATCCTTATTCCGGATACGTGTAATAACGATACTTTTGTAATACTTTTACTCAATTATTCTGTGGCAAATAGGTTTCATCTCCCTATTTTTGGATACGTATAGAACAACATTATTCAATATGTGTTTATCAGTTTATCTCATGTCAAAAGTGTGTCAATCTAACACCATCTAGCATATGTGCACAAATCTCGGTGTGCGTATCCTCGTCTGAAGTTCACCATCATCCCAGGTGTTAAACAATTATTAACATCATAGTCTATTATCATAAGGTTGAGAAATTTGCTTGACAAACCAAAACCAAGCCAAATAAACATGCACAGCCAAAGCAGACTGGCGGTCGACCGTGGCGGTCGACCGCAACGGGCTCTAGAGACTACCCAGGTCTCTGTCCTGCACGCGGTCGACCGTGATGGTCGACTGTGAACCCTGTTTCTAGTTTTCCAAACTGGTTGTGTGTATGTCGTGTTCATGTCGTGTTTTCTCCATGTAAACATATTTAAATCTTCATAAAATTTGTATGCAACCATGTCACAGTAGATATGAACATCTGGAAATAACTCAACAATTATAAACATGATTTTATGCATTTGATTTGTATTCAAAATCCTAAAACATGCATAAAAGCTCAAAACAACGAATCAAACTTCTTTCTTCAGATTAACCACGTTTTTAAAATCATCTTCAAGTCTTAAATACTTCTATAAAAATCGTTCTCAACCTTTTTAGCATAGAAAGACCTAGTCTCTTTACATATAATACAAAAGAAGTTGACTTTATTCATAAACTAGTCATTTAGGTTCTACAAAACATGTTTAAAACTCTTTAAAAACGTTTTGAAAACTAGGAGGGGGATTAGCAAAGATGATACTCGTCTTTGGTTACGTGTTAGAAGCAAGGTTGAAAAAGATCTCCACTCCAAAAGCCAAGAATCACCCGAAAATCTACTTGAAAACCTTCAATCTTCTCCAAGAAATCAAATTAGGGTTTGGGGGGTTTTAGTGGCTGTTAGGCTTCTTAGGAAAACTGAGAAAATCGTGAAAAACTCATATATATATATATATACTAGTTGGATTGCACGTGCAATGCACGTGGTAATTTTTTATTATTTATTTTAAATTTATAATTTTAATTAGGGAAAGAATTGTTATTAAATTATTGAATGTAAATAATAGATGAAGCATATAGCGCAAGCTAAAAATTCAATATTTGAACAATAAAATTACATTTAGTGATTGATTTGGTGATAGTACACACACAACCTGTTATCTTTGACTAAATCTCAGCATACACAATACACCCAAAAGATTTACAAAAGCAACTTAAAACTGAATAACTTTATTATTCAGATACAAAAACCTCATATCCTAAATTACCCCTACTCCTTTATTCTATTTACCACTTCAACCGCCATTTTTTTCTCTTGACACGTAAGCTTCTAATATGTGTTTTATTTATGCTAATTACACTTGGTAGGGGTAATTACGGAAGTTAGCGTTAACAATAAATAAGTAAATGAATATAAATTATTCGAGAAATTACCTTGCTTAAGGTGCATTTTACTTTTGCATCTTTCTCCGAACACAATAGGATATCATGTAAAACAGCACAAAAAATGACAAACAAACACTGGCAATAATTAGGGGAAATACATGAAAATTGTCCTCGTGATTACAATAGAAGCAAATCAATAATCACCTTTCCAGTCAAAAGAAGCCACACAAGACCCTCGGGCAATGGCTCCTTCCCACCGCTTGCAGCAAAAAATATAAACGTTGCGTCATTTATTTAAATATTTTGGCCAGGCTCAGACATTCTAGAAGGAAGCACACCAAAAGTCTACTGATGTTGTATCAAATTTTCATTCTTTTGGCAATATTTTTTTAAAAAAAGTGCACTTGTCTTCAATACATAGCATATATTACAATCAAACTCATGTCATCAGGATCAAATAATGATGTTTCTCATAATAATCCAGTCATTCCTCTCATTCCACTTATAACCTATCAAAATTCAAAGATTTGAGATCAATTAACGTTATTCGCACACTATCGGCTATGTGCCAGTAATAGGCGTGTTGCCCACATAGCCACATGGGAAACATAAAATTGACATATCCATAATTTGTTGAGATGAGCACCATATCCACAGTGATGTTACCAAGTTGAACTTTTCCATGTTTTGATTTTAGCTTCTTCAATCGCTCTTGCAATGTATAGTAAAATAAACAGGGTAAGTCTCAACAAATCAAGCAATTATAAGCACAAGGGAACATAAGTCTGAATGTTATATTATTATTACAATGCATAGAGAGAAGAAGGAGTGTAAACTGCATCTTTGGCTTAATTATGGGTTTGAAAATAACATGTTTGATGTTTAATGTTTCAGGTATTAGTTTATGTGTCATCTTTAATGTATGCTTTGAATAATTATTCTACATTCAGTATCATCTAAAAACTAATATTTTGCAAATAATTTCTAAATGTGTGTTGATCTATTAAATTGCTTATTAAAATCAAGCAATATCTTATTTGTAAATCTTTTGTGTGTTTTGTATTTGCTAAGATTTAGTCATAGAGAACTTGTTGCGCGTGCATAAATTTTGTTGGATAATTTTTTATTAATAATAGGAATATAGATGTTTGAAAATCCTTCACTTGCATCTTTCGTTGTTATCCTATTACCACTACCAATTTTAGATAGCTAATAAATATCTTTGTACTTTTTCTGATGTCTGAATTTAATGTTTAACGAGATGAACGAAGTGCTAATTGAGCTGAAGAAAAAAAGTATGCAAGCAAGAGTAAATAAAATGTATGCCACTCACACAGATATTATATAAAATCCTCGAGTAATTGAAGATGCAGTCAAATGGCCTCATAATTCCACTTACCTTCTTGTTCACAACAACAAGTTCCTCCTTTATTTTTCCCTCAAACAAACATATATTTTTAAGAGAGATCACAACACATCAGTATGGTAGAAACATGCTCAAGAAATTAAAAATAATAAAATTTACGAAGATATATCACCATCATTTGGCTCTAATTCTAGTGTTTTTTTTGAAACTTTGTATCGCAGCATCCACATTATTCAGTGCTATTTGTGCCTGGATACTTTACAAGGCTAAAAATTAGCCACCCAAAGCATGGGTAGTCACAATATAGCCAATATATATTTCTGCTTAAAATAACGATGATAGGAGTAATATTCTTATTTATGATAATGAACAGACCAGAGAAAGAATTTTTTTCCCTAAGCAATACCACTAATACCGCTATTATTTTTTCTAAGCAACATAGCCAATATATATTTCTGCTCAAAGTAACGATGATAGGAGTAATATTCTTATTTATGATAGGAGTAAGATATACGAACCAGTAATACCACTATTATTGGTTTGAGGAAGTATTTCACCATCATAAGTAGTTGTGTCAAAATTGGTAACAGCTTCACTTCCATTAATTTTGATTACTACCCTGTCATAAGCGCTGGCCACCAACAGAAGAACTGTGATAGTTAGCAACCATGTTAAACTTGTTATTAAACTGTGATAGATAGCAACCACGTTAAACTTGTTATTCATACTAAGGAACTTATTGCTAACATGTAGAAAATCAGTGTTCGGTAAGACGTTGCAGCTTCAATTTCACTATCAAATAACCCAAGATATATACCTGCAACAAGAGAATGAATAATCAAGAATAAACATGAAGTAATGAGCATTTAGAAAACAAGTACACCTACAAGAGCTTTTAAAAATGATAATCACTGTTTGAGATGAGGACCCAAAAAGAAGAGAAATTGACTGAATCACCCACAACATCTGAAATGTTTTCAAGAAAAACAAAGCAAATCCAACCAAGTAGAATATATGCATTTATATGTCAAAATGTTAAATTATTTAATCTTGACGTAAAAGTATATTAGAAAAGTGCACACTATTTCACACATTTATCTGAAAAGATGTTACTAAACATAGGAGGGTAATATATATGCACCAAAATGCTCTTAATGAGGAATAGATTTCTTGTGTACGTTATGCGTGCGTGTACATAATTAAATCTTGAGGTTAAAAAATGATGAGAAGTTAAAGCATTTTGGCCTTCACAGACATCAGAAATGGCCATCAAGCATTTTAATTTATGACGCAACATAACAATTTGATGCTTTATACAGTTAAAGTATAGTAAGTTTCAAAGTTGCAGTACTAAGCCAAATACTTCATGTGGTTTGTGCATAATATCCATCAACCATTAACTTATGCAGGTCCCTAATTTATTGTGATTCTATAGTTGTTGCTTGTATCTGATCTTCATGTGTAATTGTTGATATAGGTTTCTATTATCTTGAAAAGGAGGGAGTGAGTATTATTCAGAGACAAAATGTTATTTGAGTGAAGTGAGTATTCTATGTATAGCCGTGCAGAAACGATTTTACCCAAAATAATACTTTTTTATAACTGTTCTTTTCATGTTACATGAAAGACTGAAACTTAATACTATATTGGGTTCTCAATTATCATTTCAGGTTGTGGAATTGGTTCTAGAAAGCCATGATAACAAAATGATGATGCCATTAAGAATCTTCATGCCATTTGCCTTGGCAGCAAACTTAAGGCAGATGAAGCAAGAAGCTTGAATGCGACAGTTCTTTTAAATGAAAATTCCATTGAAGGTAGAACACGGTTCCATCTTCCCTTCATGAATCTGGGTTTTGAGTGGGCTGGGGATGAAGTTAGTCTGATCCATGGATACTATGCATGGAGCTTTTTTTTCTAAACTTTTCCGCGTCCATAAATTTCAGGTGAAATTTAAGGTAACTCTAGGACGTTTCAAAATGGATCCTCGTGGGTGAATCTTTTTGTACAGGAGATGCATAATGTGTCAAATTGGGATGATGTGAGAGGCAGGGCTACTATGCTCTTGGCAGCATTTAAAAAATTGTCATTGACAACTCCATGACGTCAAAGGAGGTAAATAATCTCATAGTTTCATAAGTTGAGGAGTATCCTTTTCTACATTAACAGGAGTTATTTCACTGTAAGAGTTACTGATGAAATGATAAGTGAGTGACACGGTACCACACCAAGTAAGAGTATCCGATGATGCAGGACAGATCCTCATCATCTAATACTCAGAAAATTCACAGGACACAAATATGGAAAAGTTCTAATGAGCTTTCCTGGCTAAATCTGAACTCTACTCCTAATGGCTCATATAATCTCTATTTGAAGTTTAGAACCTGATATTTTGCAGAAAGCTTCAAAGTGTGCAATGTTGTAGATCCAAACAAACTCATTCAACCTGACACTTAAATTGCCAGACTTATAAGTTGAATCTAGTTGCTCAAACAAGTTGTGGTTGCTTTTAATGCAGCTAAAAGTGGGTTGACATTACATATAGCATTCATTACTAAGATTTTAGTTATAAATTTTCATAGATGATCATGAAGTTGAAGACAGGTTATCATCAAGATTTTAATGTTTTCCTTACTCGTCCAATATCAGCTACAAACAAAAAGTACTACTTAGGGAAAAGATGTCAAGGCATAAAATTGATTTATGCACTATAAAGGAACCAATAAATAGATAATTAAGTAACGTCCTTAGGTTCTGTTGGATCTAATAAATATTTCTTGATTTTTATGAAAATAACAAAGACAAGGATGACCAGATCCTGCTCAATGGTTTGTTATAATAAATTGGACGATCGTTCATTCCAAGCGCTCGAAACCTACCTTTTTGGAGGTCTGATGGAGCAGTAATGATGGCTTTGCTTCATATGGGTCCAGTCGAGTTCCTCTACTACTGGTTCCACAGAGCACTGCACCATCATTTCCTCTACTCTCGATATCACTCTCATCATCATGCCTCCATAGTCACCAAGCCTATAGCATGTAAGCTTTTTTATTGATTGTATGGCACTTATGGATACAATACTGTGTCCTACACATGCTCCAGGTAGAAAATATTGGTACTCAAATTGAATAATAAAAGTGCTTTATGTTTCCATTCTCTTCATGATCCTAACCACTGGGCCTGATATGTATGGATAAGTAATACACAAATTCTTTAAGGCTTCTGTATTCCTCATATTACCTTAAAACAACAAAGCATTCTCGCTTGTGCATCAGCTATTGCATTTTTTGATATTTCTATCAACGTAGACAACATCAAGAGCATATGATACAAACAGATTTAGAGCGTACCTCCTTTGAGTAGTTATCTATCCATCAGAATCATATATTCATCTTTGTCAATGACCTTCTTTAGCCTACATATCTTCCACCTTAACGCTTTTCATCAAGTGATTTATCTCCTCAATCTTATACCATTCACATCTAAGCCATAGTTACCCACTTACCCCATATTTTTAGATCAATGACATATAAACTACATGGTCAAAAATATTGGTAAATATGGAACTTGGTGACAAGGACCTGACAGTTCATTAACTTGCTCAAGTTTAGCTAAGGGAAAAGCACAGGCCAAGTGGAAAGCTACAATGAATAATATACCAAAATGAGCCTTACAAACATTTATGAGCATTTTTGTACGAGCCTTTAATTTTTGAGGTGGTCGGCATAACTTAAATGGTTACTAACAAAGCTAAAGAAACTATGTTTATAAGCTAATAATGACTTCTACTTCAGATATGTTTGATCAGAATATATGCATATGGTAAACAGAGTATGCACATTTGTGGTTTTTGTAAACTTAACCAGAATGCAAAACTCTACTTTATTTTTTATAATTGTGTGAGCTACCAATTGGTAATTAACTTCCAAAATAAACATTCCACTTTTTATATTATATTAGTATAAACTTAAGTTCACAACACATTATTTACATTATTACTTGTAGTTAGGACAATTTTATATAAAGACCTAACTAAAAGCAACGTTGTTTGCATTGTACTATTTGGGAAGCATTATATTTGAATCAATGCAATAAAGGTTATTTTGGCTTTAACTTTTGTAGAATTAGTAATTAGAAATAGAAAACAGAGATGATTTTCCCCTCCTGTTTACCTTTATTTATAAAAAAAATACTAATCCAAGTCCAAAGTATATAAGGAATCGGAATCCTAATTACATAATAAGGAATTAAATTGCTTTTGATTTTGTTTTTAGTTTTATTTGGTGTTTCATTTGGAGATAAGGTGTTGTGAACATTCCTATGAGAGCTGTATAGAGGTCATGGCAATGCGAACAAAGCTTACAATGTGATCCAACATTCTACAAATAAACAATTGCATTGATATGAGTTTTTTGGTAGTATGAACATGACAATTTTTATAAGTCCTTTCATAACAATCTTCATGTACAGACCTGCTAAATTAAACAATTTCATTGATATGAGGTTTTTGGTAGTATGAACATGACACTGTTGTCATCACAAAGAACTGAAAACAGAAAAAATAGAGAATAACCACAGAAAAAGACTGGGCTCAGAATGGAAAAGAGACTTGGTGTCCTCAAGTATTTCCAACTTGCAACGATTCAACAAAGTACTTAAGAAGGCTAATACATTCCTGCACTTTACAAAAAAATAATTTGCACTCAAATCTTGTTAACAAGCTCCTACCGTAAATAAGATAACGATGATATAAATTTCAAAATCAAAATCAAATTTAGAAAAGGATGAAATGTTACCTTCTTCGATGATTTTCCTTCTTGATCCGAACAAATGCCCAAAATCTGATACCTGAGGAGATGATGGCAGAGGAGGTGCGGAGATGATGAGGGCAATAATACTCATCGTTGGCAATTAATGATTTAAGAAAGTAGGAGGGCGTTGCTAGAGCGAAGTCGTAACCGACAGAGAGGAGGATGAAAGGAACGAAGGATTTCGTAACCGACTGAGAGGAGGATGAAAGGAACGAAGGATTAGGGCTCCCAATTTTCTGAACTCTGTTTAACAATAATAAAAAGGGATAAAGTTGTTATATTTACAATAGTTGAAGGGTATTTTGGGTTTGGAAAAGTTTTTTAAGAACTCCCTCTTTTAAAGGGTGTATATATATATATATATATCAGGGGAAAATGGATATAGGTTTAGAAAACCGAAACCAACTCAAAACAGGAGAAAAAAACAAACTGGAGGTATCGCGGTCAACCGTGGCGGTCGACCGGGCTGTGGTCGACCGCGGCGGTCGACCGGACTGGGATTTTCCAGTTTCTCATGAGTTTGGCCATTTGTGCTTGTTTCAACTCTTCTATCTCTCATGTATGAACTCGTTCATACTCAAAACACATGGTATTATACTCATATACCATTAAATGATATTTATCATACTAAATATCCACATATCATCATTTATCACACATTAATTTTATTATTCATAAATTATCGGGGTTTTACATTCACACCCCCCCATCCTTAAGAGGATTTCGTCCTCGAAATTCCGTAGTTGCATCTCAAAGCTCAAAAACTAGGAAAACACATTAAGAATGTGTAATTCATATTAAGAATTCTTTCTGCATACATCATATAGCATTAGCATAATGATATTTAAAGTTAACAGCCTAGAATGCAAACATTCTTACCTAAATCCTTAACTAAACGAAATTGGTACGTCGAGTGAAATAATCCAAATAAGGAAACTCCCATGTATATACCATATACTTTAATTGATTAAGGATTAGGTAAAAAATATCTCCATTCTAGTGTTAAAGATAAATATAAATGTGACTAAACAATCATAGATAATAACAACTATCAAGTCATATAAGCATATTAACATCATACCTATCCAAACAGGTGCGGGTAGTCGCGACGAACATCCTCCTCACGCTCCCAAGAAATCTCTTCGGTTCCTTGTCGGTTCCACTGAACTTTCACTAATGGAATGACTTTATTTCTAAGCTTTTTATTCTTTCTAGAAAGTATGCATACCGGTACTTCTACGGTAGTCAAATCATCCTGAATCTCAATCTGTGGTGAGTCAATCACTCTCTACTGCTCATCATCCCGCGGATGCTTCTTAAGCATCAAAACATGAAAGACATCGTGTACACTCGACATCGATGCTGGAAGATCTAATCTGTAAGAAACAGCTCCAATGCGCTCGATGATCCTAAAAGGACCAACATATCACGGGGCGAGCTTCCCTCGTCTACCGAATCATTGAACGCCCTTCATCGGTGATACTTTCAACATGACTGAGTCTCCGATCTGGAATTCTAAAGGTCATCTTCGCTGATCTGCATAGCTCTTCTGTCGACTCAGCGCTGTAAGAATGCGCTCTCGAATCAATGCCACCTTCTCTGTGGTCTGTCTAACTAACTCTGGACCAATCAATAGATATCCTCTGGCTCTGCCCAACATATAGGCGATCTGCAAGGTCTCCCGTACAAAGCTTCATATGGTGCCATCCTGATGGTAGCTTGATAACTGTTATTGTATGCAAATTTAATTAGTGGGAGGTGATCCTCCTAGCTATCCTGAAAATCTATAACGCACGCTCTCAGCATGTCCTCAAAGATCTGTTTCACCCTCGGTCTGTCCATCTATCTGGGGGTGGAAAACACTGCTAAATGATAACTGACTGCCAAAAGCATCCTAGAAACTCCTTCAAAATTGAGATATGAAGACTGAGCCCCGATCTGATACAATCACCTTCGGAACTCCATGCAATCTAACAATCTCCCGAATGAAGATCATCGCATACGTATCTGCCGTATAAGTCGTCCTCACAGGCAAGAAATATGCGGACTTAGTCAATCTGTCCACTATAATCCAAATAGAATCATTTCCTTTCTTTGACTTGGGCAACCCTACTATGGAAATCCATGGAAATATCTGCCCACTTTCACTCGGAAATGGGTAAAAGTTGTAGGGTTCCTGCAGGTCTCTGATGTTCTGCCTTAACTTGTTGGCAGGTAAAACACTTAGCCACATAATATGCAATCTCTCTGCGCATACCACTCCACCAAAAATACCTCTTCAGATCTTTGTACATTTTCATCATACCTGAGTGCACTGTATATCTTCTACGATAAGCTTCGTCAAATAGTTCTCTCTTTAGCTGTAGATTGTTCGTCATAACGATCCTACCCTTCATCCTAAGGCCTCCATCTACTCTAATAGTCCAATCATCCTTGAGTTCTTTGGAGATCTCCCCCTTGCGGGTTTGAATCCAATAATCCTCAAACTTAGCTCCGACTACTCTATCTCTCCAAGATGGCTGTACAGATAACGCTCCTAAGAACACACGGCTCTCGCCAATATCTGGCCTAAAATCAAAATGGCTGAGGGTATAAAGATCCCGATATAGTGAACACATCAAAGCTGCTAGTCCATGATGATGCTTCCTGCTCAACGCGTCTGCTACCACATTTGCCTTTCACGGATGATATTGTATAGCAAACTCATAATCCTTAATAAACTTTACCCATCGTCGTTACCTCTGGTTGAGTTCTTTCTGTGAGAAGAGGTACTTCAGGCTCTTGTGATCTGTGAATAATTTGAACTGCACTCCGTATAAATAATGTCTCCACGCCTTCAGTGCAAAAACCACTGTTGCTAGCTCCAAATCGTGCGTGGGATAATTCTGCTCATGAGTCCTCAGCTGCCTCGAAATATAGGCTACGACTCTCTCGGACTGCAACCTTGTGTGAACCCTAAGGTGTCATAATATGATATACAGGCGACGGTGGAAGCTTCTCAAAATGAGGTCTTGACCCGTGTCAGTCAGTCTCAGGGTATAGAGGACACTCCTGTAGAGTCTAACTGCATGACCATAGACGAGTGGATGAAAGTCATCGACGGAGCTTACGGTTTACAACCCAGAAAGAAAGGAAGAGTTCCTTTGTCAAGTGTTGGAGCTAAGAAATTCACCACCACCAATAAGCCTAGCACCCAATCTGTGACCTCGAACGCGACCATGTAACACGTCATACGTCGTGGGTAAGATTGGTTAATAGTTGTTGAAGAATATTGAAGTCTCTTTGGTTTTAAGTTTTCTTCCCACTATTAAACACGAGTTAGGCGGTGCAAAAATGACCTGGGATGTCGTTCAGTGACTCATCGATTCTCAACCCTTAAAGGACTTGCTTCCGCAACCTATATACATGCATATCATGAGGATGACATTTAATGAGCATGCAGCTACAAGTGGTGGAGAGGTATATATGTCATATTATATATGTAGTTATTACGAATATTTTGGAATATATTCTTATATTGATTTACATTCTTTTCAGGCTAGAGGAGGTACTTTTAGGAAGCAGCAGTACAATACGACATTTTGGTGCAGCTACTACTGATGATAGGGATCACGACAATATGGGCCAAGATTACGATGAATGAGTAGCGAGTTAGACTTTTTTTGTTACTTTTGTTGACTTTTGGATTGTGTTGAGCATATAATGACCTCCGGATTATATATATATATATATATATATATATATATATATATATATATATA
>BQKN01060101.1:77679-126424 GCA_022839385.1 Asparagus kiusianus
AAAAAATATGACAATGATAGAGCAAAGAAACAAAATAGACACAAAAAGAATATTTTTAAAGGATGCAAATACCTAATTCATTTCTAATACAACAAAAATCAACTTCACAAAGGGGTTTGGTAAAGATGTCCGCTAATTGAGATTTTGTGTCAATATAAATAAGAGAGATATCTTTCTATTCAACATGGTCACGTAAGAAGTGATGCCGTACATCTATATGTTTAGTTTTAGAATGCAAAACAGAATTTTTTTTAAATATTGATAGCACTAGTATTATCACAAAAAAAATTTGTGTCATGAAAATGCAAATCAAAATCAACCAAATTTTGTTTCATCCACAAAAGTTATGCACAACATAAGTCGGCGGTAATGTATTCCGCTTCTGTAGTAGACAAGGCAACATAATTTTGTTTCTTGGATGTCTAAGATACAAGGAAGTTACCCAAAAATTAACAAGTACCACTCGTACTCCTACGATCCACCCTACAACCAGCAATGTCGGCATCACAATGTCCACAAAGATCAAAAGATGTATTTTTAGGGTAAAATAAACCAAGTTCTAAGGTGCTATTAATATATTTGATAATTTTTTTAACCACAACCAAGTGAGACTTTTTAGGAGAAGCTTGAAGACGTGCACATGCACAAACACTAAACATGATATCCGGCCTACTAGTGATGAGATAAAGGAGACTACCTATCATACCTCGATATAGCTTTTGGTCTACTTTAAACTACTATCATCCGCATCCAGCTTGATGATAGTGCTCATTAGAGTTGGAGCATGTTTGGAGCTTTCCAACCTGAATTTTTTCACCAACTCCCTAACGTATTTACTTTGCGACACGAATATGCCATCATTGGATTGTCTAACTTGGAGGCCAAGAAAGAAGGTGAGCTCTCCCATCATGCTAATCTCAAATTAATCTTGCATTACTTTAGAAAATTCCTTACACAAAAATTCATTAGTGGCACCAAAAATAATATCATCCACATAAATTTGAACTAAAATGAAATCATTTTTTATTTTCTAACAAAAAGAGTATTATCAATTGTTCCTTTTGTAAAACCATGTTTAATAAAAAAACTTGAGAGGTGAGCATACCAAGCTCTAGGAGCTTGTTTTAACACATATAAAGTTTTTTGAACCCGGTATACATGATTTAGAAAAGAAGAATCAATAAAGTCAGGGGTTGCTCAACATAAACCTCCGCTTCTACAAAACCATTTAAGAAGACACTTTTGACAACCATTTAAAACAATTTAAAATTTTTGAAACTAGCAAAGGCCAAAAACATCCTAATGGATTCTAATCTTGCAACCGGTGCTAAAGTTTCATCATAGTCTATGTCCTGCTCTTGATTTTATCCTTGGGCAACTAAACGAGTTTAATTCCTAGTAACTATGCCAAACTCATCAAGCTTATTTCTAAAAACCCATTTAGTTCCAATAATAGAAGTATTATTTGGTCTAGGAACTAACTTCCAAACATTGTTTCTTTAAAAATTATTCAATTCTTCATGCATAGCTAAAACCCAAAACTCATCTTTTAAAGCATCTTCAATACGTTTAGGTTCTATTTGCGATAAAAAGGCTACATTACCATATTCGCTCATTGCTTTTGAGCGAGTCAAAATGCCTTTGGATGGACTTCCTATAATTTGGTCCTTGAGATGATCCGGTGCAAATTTCTAAGCATTGGAGAGTTCTTCTTGATTTTGTTCATTTTTTCTTTCCCCATCATTTGGTGCTTCCATTGAGGGTTTATCATTTAGTTGCAAGAGCTCTATTTCTCCCTCAATCTCATCATCATCATCCCTAGGAAAACCATCGTGCAAACCAATATTAGATTCATCAAAAGTAACGTTTATAGACTCTTCAACAACGAGTGTTCGCTTGTTGAAAACCCTATAAGCCTTACTTCTAGGTGCATATCCCAAAAATATACCAACATTAATTTTTGAATCAAACTTATCATGGTAGTCTTTAGTATTTAAGATAAAATATTTATAACCAAAAATACAAAAATATCCAATATGTGGAGTTTTGCCAAAAAAGAGTTCATAAGGAGTTTTCTTGAAAGTAGGTCTAATCAAAACACGATTTAAAACATGGCAAGCTGTATTGACGGCTTTGGTCCAAAAATATTTTAGCCATACAAAAGAGTTTATCATTGTGCGTGCCATCTCTTGTATGGTTCTATTTTTTCGTTCAACAACACTATTTTGTTGGGGTATTCTAGAAGCGAAAAACACATGTGTTATACTATGATAAGCACAAAAATCATTAAATAATTTATTTTAAAATTCACCACCATGATCACTCCTAATTTTAACAACTTTCAAATCTTTCTCATTTTTAATTCTTTTTATAAAATAAAAAAATTCTTCAAAATATTTATCTTTATTTGCAAGAAAAATTACCCATGTAAAATATGAGAAATCATGAACAATAACAAAAATATAGTGTTTACCTCTTAGAGAGGTAACACGCATGGGTCTAAAGAGATCAAGATGTAATAATTGTAAAGGTTTAGAAGTGGATACCTCATTTATGGATTTGAAGGAATTCTTAGTTTGTTTACCTTTAGAACATTACTCACAAGTAGAATCCTTAATATATGTTAGATTTGGTAGCCCTCTTATTAAGTTCTTCTTGGATAGCTTAGATATTAGCTCAATGTTAGCATGTCCAAGTCTTTTGTGCCAAATCTAAGGATCTCCATCCACCGCGATAAGGCACTTTACATCTTGATCTATTAGCTCATTCATCTAAAAAATATAAACATTAGATCTTTTAAAAGCAATAAAAATGATTTTATCATTCATACTAACAATACATTTATCCGGTTTAAAAGAAATATCAAAGCCTTTTTCACTTAATTGACTAATGCTAAGAAGATTGTGATTTAGTTCTTTAACAAAATAAATATCCACAATTATGGGAGAATGTATCTTATCAATATTACTAATACCTATAATTTTACCTTTCTCATCACTACCAAAGGAGACATTGCCTCCTTCAATCCTTGATAGGGTTACAAATAGTTCTTTGTTGTTCATCAAGTGATGTGAGCAACCACTATCAAGGTACCACAACTCCTTACGTCTTGTGCGAGATGTTCCCTATATATGAAGAAGTTGTAGAACTTTTAGGTACCCAAATTTTGGGTCCTTGAATGTTAGTATTTTTGGTACCCTTAGGTACCCACATTAACTCATAATGACCAGTGTTATTTTTTATCCTACAATGAGTATAAATATGATCATATTTCATGTAATATGTGCACAAAAACATTTTTTTGTACGTAAGTGCATGAGATTGATAATACCATTTTCTATCAACATGATGATGACTAGAGTAAGCATGATTAGATTTAATTCTATTATTTTCAATTTTTAATCTCTTAATTTTAGACCTTAGTTGTCTGTTTTCAAAGTCTAGATCTCCTATCATTTCTTCTTTTAGAGCAAGAGAGGATTTTAGTTGCTCAAACTTAGAGTCACAAGAACATGTAATTTTTTGAATGAGGAATACTATTTTGCTAACTTTTAAATTCAAAATTTAATTCTTCTAAAGCCGTTTCTAGTTCACATTGTATATAAAGAGATTCACTTTCAGTTTCGGATTGTACCTCATCTTTATGAGCCATGAAACAAATGTTTGGGTCATGAAGAGCAATCTTGGCACCATCATCATCACTATCCAAATTGCTTGGTTCATCTTCATCCAAATTGGCATACATAGCCTTCTTCTTCTTGTACTTCAAATACTTCTCCTTAAGCTTGGGACAATCCTTAGCTAAGTGTCCCGGTTCGTTACATTCAAAGCATTTATCTATACAAGAAGGAAATTTATTGTTAGATCGATTCTTAAAATTTTTATTCATTTTGATTAATTTTGATATCCTTCTAGAGAGTTATGCCACTTCTCTAGAGACATCAACTTCACTATCCGAGGAGGATGAATCATCAATTGCTCCCTTGAGTGTAATAGACTTTGATTTTTAGGATGGCTCCTCGGTTGCTTTTGGGGTTGCTTCTTCCTTCTCCTTGATCTTCTTTTCATGGACCTTTAGCTTGCTAATGAGACCATCAAGAGTAACAGTTAAGAGATCATGAGCTTCTTTGACGGTCGTCGCTTTAGGTTCCTAAGCCGACGTCAAAGAGCGAAGAATCTTGTAACTCATCTCTTGAATTTCCAAGACCTTGTCAAGACCATATAATTTATTTATGATGTTAGTGAACCAAGAAAACATATAATCAATAGATTCATTTGGAAGCATTTTAAAGAGTTCATAATCATGCATGAGTCCACTAATCTTGGACTCCTTTACTTAGGGGCTTCTTCATGAGTGATGCATAACTTCTCCAAAATTTCATGTGCGGTTGCAGACGTAAAAAATATCTTATATTCATTGGGGGTAGGACCACAAATTAGTGCATTCATAGCCTTAATATTAAGGTTAGATAGGTTCCTCTCATCCTCGGTCATTTCACTACTAGGCTTCTTGACATATTTTTTTTCCACAATGTCTAGGATATCATGGTCAATGAATTGTAAATAAATTCTCATCCTAGCTTTCCAATAGGCAAAGTTGCTACTGATAAAAAGGGGTGGCCTAGCGATGGATTGTCCTTCTAACATATGCATATTCATTGAAGCCTCAATTTAGATCTTTTCTATAATGGGTTTAAGCCTAACAAATAGTAGAGACCTTGCTCTGATACCAATTGAAAGGCCCTAGAGGGGGAGGGGGGTGAATAGGGTTAATGGATAATGAATATGCAATTAAAAGATTTTTCAACAAACCACAAACAATTATGAAGTGCAATAACAATAAAAGAGATTAGGGGTTAGAAATAGTTAGCCAATTGATGACGCGCGGTATGTTCATGAGGTTCGATCCTCTGACCTATGTCCTCGCTCCCCACTCTAGAGGAGAAATCCACTAACACACTCGGTTTGGAAGCCAGAACTTCTCTACATAACGATCTCCATCGAGATCTCACAACCACATAGTAGATCACCACGAGATCAAGCTCACAACAGCTACAAATGTAAGAAAAGCTCTCTCTTATAGCAGCCCTATGGCAAGAGGAAGAGATTGCAAGTGAAGCTTGGGATGTGAGATTTGAAAGTGTGAAATTAAATGAAAGTTGAAGCTCTTTTGAACAAGAAACACAAACTTAAGAGATTTTTCAATGCTTTCTTAGTTATTAAATTTAATGGGGTTGGTGGATATTTATAAGAAGTGAAAATGACAGCCAAGCCCCAAAGAAACAGACAAAATCACCCAAAAATCGAGAAACATGATTCTGCACAGAACTAGCCATTGGAGGCTTATCAGTCGACTGACGGGTTTCATCAGTTGACTAATGAGCTGACCGTTATAGGTAATTTTCAGCTTGTTTGTCGACTGATAGTATAATCAGTCGACTGATGAGGTGATCAGACGACTGGTCAGTCGACCAGATAAGAAAAAGAAACCTTTTAAGATTGCAGGATATTTTTTCAGTCGACTGATAACAAGTTTTTAACCTATATTGGTTTTTAAAAACGAATTTTAAAGACCTTTTAAAAATAGTACATAAAATACAAAAAATATAAAATTTTAGGAATAGTTTATAAACATGATAACAAACTTGTTTGAAAAGAAATTTTGCAAAAAGGTCTTCGTATTTGTGCAAATCATGGATTTAGCAAAAATGTCAAAATATGAGTATTGAAAGTGTGTAAGTGTGTTATCCCAAGAGCTTCAAATGTAATCAACAAACTACTTGTCTACATTAAGTACTAGAGAGAAAATAAAATAGTAAATACCCCTCACATATAAGTATATAGCTTGAGTCTTGATATTTGCTTGATTTTTTATGAAGCTTCTAATTTGATATTGTGCTATTGATAGCTTTGTTTCACCAGTTTGCCTCCACCTCCTTAGATATCATCGTTGTAGCTCATATTTTATCTAATCCTCCAATAATGGTGCTAATGAATTATAATCTACAATATAGCTCAATAAATAATTAGCACCAATAATGATGTTTGTAAATCATCATCAAAACAAAAAAACGGCTAACACCTTCTCATCCTAAGTAATGGTTGTGATGTCCGTAGCTCCACTGTGATCAGCATTTTAGCTATTAGCCATGCCATTTTGTTTCTCTACCAGTAGAAATCCAAGCATCTGCATTGGAGCCAGCAACATCTTTCATCTTTTTGCTTTTCTTTCTCCTATAGCACATGGATTCATTGAATCTAACTCGTACATTATCAATCCAAAACATAGAGAGGGATAACTTTTCCAAATATTTCCAAACCATGAAGCTTCTGGTATTGAAACAATCTCATAATGCGTTCATGCCATATCGACCAAATAAAGGATCTTGCAAAAATATCCCAATACATTCTCTTATCATGTTCAGCATAAGTTAGTCTCTAGTTAGACCAAATATCTATGCATAATTGTTCTCCACAGAGATGAAACAAACGCACATTTAAGAAAATATGATTACAGGTTTCTTCAAACTTTTCACAAAACATACAGACATTGTCAATTTGCAGTCCCTTCATTAACAAATTGTTCTTTGTATTTAGTTTATTGTTAATAGCACCAAATGAGCAATTTAACTTTAACAGGGACGGAAAACTTCCCAAATACGATCAAACTACTTCTAGGATCCCCATCTATCAAAAGATCATAACAGGCTTGCACAGTGAATTCCTTTTTACTATCCCACATCCATTCTATGATATCCTCTCTCTGATTGAAAACCACTAAATTTATATTTTGTAACAACTTCATATATTAGTAAATTGTTCTCCTCTAAAGCTATCTAGTGATAGATAGCGAATGTGATATCCCAATACCAAGCACTGTTCACAAATTTTCGCAAAGAAAGGATATTTGCCTTTGGTTTATTCACTAACCCAAAGATATCTGGGAAGAAAGAAGCTAATGATCTATCCTCATCACGCCATTTATCAATCTAGAAAAAAGATTAAGCTCTATTTCAAACTTTCACTCTAGTAATCAAAATAAAATACTCAAACGCAGAGAGACTATCTCTCCAGAACTTAGACACCTTAATATTCTGAGCCCACACAATATCACCACCATTATAATAATTATGAGATACAATTGGTTTCCAAAGAGGTGATGATCCTTCATACCACCTCCACAACCATTTACCTAAAAGTGCATTATTCACAACCTAAAGATCTACAATTCCTAAACCACCACACTTCTTGGGTTTACAAACAATCTCCCAAGCCATCAAATTACTTGCATTTGCTTTCTCACTCCGTCCTATCCAGAAAAATCCTATTGCACACCCATTTTGAAAACAAGAAAAAAGACATACAAAACAAAGGAATGACAGTTAAAACAACATTAACCAAAATGAGTCTACCTCCTCCAGATAAGGTTTTGCTTTTCCAAATAGATAATCTTGTCTCCACTTTATCAAGCACAGGAATCCAGTCTTCTTTCCAACAGTTCACCTGGTCTAAGAGGAATTCCAAGGTATGTAATAAGGAACACCCCTACTTGACAATTCATCATATTAGCAACTTATTGTTGTAAAATCTCATTATGTTCTAGCAAGATTACTGAGCTTTTCGAAAAATTGATTTTTAAACCTAAAATCATTTCTAATTCATAAAATAGAGTTTCATCAAAGTTAATCGCTCGCAGAAGATAAAGGTATCATCTGCATACTGTAAGCACAAAGCTTTCCTAAGATAGTCATCAAGCTCTAACACCTAAATAAGCCCCTGATTCTCAGTTAAAACCATCATTCTAGCAAATACATCAACTGCTATGACAAAGGTAAGTGCACATAGGGGATCTTCTTTTTTCTCAGTCCCTTTCTAGAGTATATCCATTAACCTGGATTCCCATTCAATAAAATAGCAGATGTACCCCCCCTAAACACATCATTACCCATTTTAAAAAATCCATCTTTCTCGAAAACCAGTTGCTCTCAAGACCTCTAGAATAAACTCTCAATCCAACATCATATGCCTTTGTAAAATCTAATTTTAACAAAACTCCACCTATTTTTTTTTCTTTTGAAAAGACTCATTTATGATCTCTTGTGCTGATGCCACCCCTTCTAAAAGCAATCTACCCTTTATAAATCCTGATTGACAGGATCAATAAGACACTCATACTTTGAATTTAACCTATTAGTTAACACTTTTGCGACTATTTTGTAAATTACATTAAGTAAATTTATAAGTCTGTATTCACTAGGAAGCTAATTCATTTTTTTAGGCATAAGCACAATAAAAGCATAGTTCAATCTATTAAGCTTTGGTTTCCTTCATAAAACTCCTCAAATAGTTTAAACACATCAATTTTAATAGTCTCCTAGTATTTTTAAAAAATATAGGAGTAAAACCATCTGGTCTAGGTGACTTATACCAATTCATGTCAAAAACCATTTGTTTAATTTCCTCCATTGAAAAAGGAATATCTATCTCTTCATAGCCCCGGTCAGCATTAACGTATAAATTCTCCCAATCAACTTCACATCTAAAACTCTTCTTTTGGCTAAAAATCATATTGTAATATGTTTAAAAAACAACTCAACCATTCCTTCTTCAGAAGCAATTTCTACACCCTCCTCTTCTACAAAAGTGAATTGGTTAGTTCTCCTCTTCTTTGCAGTATTATGAAAACACTTACCATTGCTATCACCCTCATTCAACCAATGAGCTTTGATCTTTTCTTCCATAAAATTTCTTCTGGATTTAAAATATCATTCAATTGAAAAAGATAATTCCATTTTCTTAGCTCTTTCATTATCATTTAAACCTCTGCTTTCTTCCACCACATCAACTTCTAAAATTTGATCTAGAATGTCCTCTTGGTTCTTCCAACACTATGAAAATTATTTTGAGCCCAATTTTTCATCTATTTTCTCAAATATCGCATTTTCCAATTATATTTCCAACTACAAATTGACAAAGAAGGGGCATTTCTCCGCCACACCTAAATTTGATTATTAAATTAAATTCTCATGTTGCATCCAAACTTTTTCAAATCTAAAGAAAATTTGAATAATTTGCTCTCATTTCAAAAATCTTCAAACAATCATTTTGGCATTGGATTTGTTCCTAAGTATTTTATAAAGAATGATTATGTTTTGAAAAATAATAATAATGATTATGTTTTGAAGAATAATAATAATAATAATATTCATGCTAAACAAAATAAGTATATATGGATTCCTAAGAATTTGAATATTCATGATAGGAATGATTATATTTTATCTTATATGTATGAAGTTTGTAATTCAAAGAATTACACTTATGTTAATAAATGGAAACCAAATTCCAAGTGGATTTGGATTCCTAAGGGCTAATCCTAATGATATAATATAAAAGGGTACCAAAGTGCTTAATATTTTTATTAAGGTACCCGGGAAAAGAAAAATTTAACTAGAATTATGTTTATTTCTTTTTGTTAATGACAAAGGGGGAGTTATATAGAAAATTTTAAATTTTTTTTACTAATTCTTTGATGCAGGGGGAGTAAAAGATTTTATTTAATAATTTTATGCAGGGGGATTAAAATTTTTATATCTTAATAACATATATTTATCATCATCAAAAAGGGGGAGAATGTTAGGAATCTTGACCCCAAGATTAGTTTATTTTGATGATAACAAATATTATATGTTGTATAAATTATGTGCTAATATTTGTTTCGCAGTATCAGAGCTATATCAACAATTATATTCAAAGAGATACTCAAGACATAGATGAGTTCAAGGCAAAATGAAGCAAAGAAGAAGATATACTTTATTGTCAAAATGTAATTTTATATTTTTTTTGCTTAGAAATTTGTACAAGCCTTGATCACTCACATACATGCACACACATAGTGTTAGAACACACTAACACATGCTTAGTGTGTTGATTAACAATTGAAATCCCCTATGTTAGCCATTAGAGTTTATAAATATTGAATGAGTCTTAAAACATATCATTTATACCCCTTATAAATTAGAATCTAGAAAAACTCAAAAGATCAAAGTTGTAGGTCTCTTCAAGAGCTTTCCAACAAATCTTAAATCACCTCATTCTGATATCGGATGAGAAAGTTACGGTCAAAATACTAAAGAGAAAATTTTAGAATCTGTGAGTTTACAGTGTAGTCGACTACTGTGCCTTGTAGTCGACTACTAAGCAATTTTCTAACTTCACAGAGTCTGTTTAGACTCAGTGTAGTCGACTACTATGACTTGTAGTCGACTACAGATGCAGTTTTTATAGATTTTAGGTTTTAAATAAGTGACTGTTTATAGCCGTTTTGTGGACGTTAATTGGGTTTAAAATTATGTCATTTCAGAGGCTATAAATAGGTTTAAACATCAGAAAACAAGCACTAAGTTTTGCACTTGCAAGATCAAACATTTTGTGCATATTCACTCTCTAATTTTTCAGATTTTCATGCTAAGTGTTTAGAAAAAGAGAGTTTCTGATATTGCCTTGGTTTCAATCATTCTTAGAGATTGTATAGGCAATATTCAGAGAGTTAAAAGAATCCTAAGCCATTACAGCATTTTACTACATATTCAAGGCTTATAGGATCAATTGTGTTCTTACTTCAAAAAGGATTTCTCTCGAGTTTGAGAGGGTTGATCTCTTGGTTTAGAGATTGGGTGGCAATTGGCATGGTCTTGTCAATTGGTGTTGCAATTTGCATGGTCTTGCAAATTAGTCAGGTTTGCTTTTGATTTTGTAAGGTTTCAAAATCATAGTGAAAATCTCAAGCGTGATTTGCTTGGAGACTGGATGTACACCGGGGAGGTGGAACCAGTATACATGCTTGTGTTTGTGATATTTATTTTCTGAGATTGCCATTCTTTCTTTGTAATTTATAATCTACTTTGTATAAATTCTAAAAGAATACTATTCACCCCCTCTAGTGTTCTAGTGTATCTATTTCAGATCCTACATTTGGTATCAGAGCAAGGTGAAAGATGGCATCAAAAAATACATCACAATTCAAAGAGGGATATTCCACACAGCGGCCACCTCTATTCGATGGCACGAACTATAACTATTGGAAATGTCGGATGAAGATCTACCTCCAATCTCTTGGCTACGACCTTTGGAACATTGCAGAGACCGAATTCACAAAGCCAACCACTCCATATACCGAATGGACAGTTGTTCAAAGGACGGAAGTGAATTTGGACTCAAAAGCAATGAATGCACTATTTTGTGCTTTGGACAAGAACGAGTTCAATCGCGTCTCTACTTGCAATTCAGCCCATCAAATTTGGCATACATTAGAGGTAACACACGAAGGTACAAATAAAGTTAAAGAATTTAAAATATCTGTTCTTGTGCACAGGTTTGAGTTATTCAAAATGAAAGAACAAAAAGAGGAATCCGCTCACATGTGCTTCATGGCACAAGAAGATGAGGTATGCAATAATGAAGAATTATTAGATGCTTTCAATGAATTATATGAAATATTTTTGAGATTAAAGGCTTCACATAATTTTCTTAAAGGTGAAAATAAAAGATTACTTGAAGAAATTTCTGATTTTAATTCTTCTACTATTTCTAATTCTCAAGTAATTGAATTGAAAGAGGAAAATAAATCCTTGCTTAAAGAAAATCATATTTTGACTAATGAGAGTGTTTATTTAAAATCAGAATGCAATGATTTAAAAATTCGCATTAATGTTTTAGATAAATATATTTCTTCTATTAAATTAAAATATGATGATATATGCTTGAATGTTAGTAAATTCAATAAAAGTAAAGAAAATTTGAATAATTTGCTCTCATTTCAAAAATCTTCAAACAATCATTTTGGCATTGGATTTGTTCCTAAGTATTTTATAAAGAATGATTATGTTTTGAAGAATAATAATAATAATATTCATGCTAAACAAAATAAGTATATATGGATTCCTAAGAATTTGAATATGCATGATAGGAATGATTATATTTTATCTTATATGTATGAAGTTTGCAATTCAAAGAATTACACTTATGTTAATAAATGGAAACCAAATTCCAAGTGGATTTGGATTCCTAAGGGCTAATCCTAATGATATAATATAAAAGGGTACCAAAGTATTGTACTTAATTAACCATAAACATCAAATATTATTCGACATGTATTTTCTTAGTATTGTACTTGCCGTTGTTTATTTGAACCCTTTGCGTGAAGAAGTTTGCATCTTCCTTAACACTTAATTAACCATAAACCATAGATGTATGCATGCATCTTCCTTAACACATTCACACATATAATCATCATATTTAAAAGATAAAATAAAATCAAAGTGCATGAAGAAGCTTGCATTACCATAGATGTATGCATGCATCTTCCTTAACACATTCACACATATAATTCATGTATGATAATTAAGATGACCAAAAGAAGAGTGCAAAAAATAAATTTCCAACAAAAGAACAGGCTAATAAGAGCTAAGATAATTAGTTAACCTGCATTTTCTTGGCCAATTCTAGCTTTTGTTTCCTATTCTCATCATCATCATACCCCTTCTTAAATTGAACCATCGTTCTCCTGTGCAGTTCTGGTAGCGGGATAAAGAGAGCATTCTGAGATTTAAAAATATATTTATTAGTTTTATTTATCAAATATTCTAAGAAGCAGAGAGAATATATATAGAAGATTAAAAGACTTTATACCGTTGTCCTACAAAATTGATCCTCAATCTGGGCAAATGAAGTAGTCCCCGTATGATGATCATAATCTTTTTTCCATCGATTAAGTTTATTTCTCCTACATTTTTCCTTCAACATGAACAAAGAGAATTTTAGTGCATGGTATAATATACAATGGAATATATTACTAGTTTCAGATAAATAACTTGATGATAATTAACTACTATACATATTTACCTAGTGCTCCTCTTGGCCCCACAATATTATAAGTGCAGCTAAGTGCTCAGGCTCAACCCTCTTATCTCGCTTGTATATCCTCTCCCAGTTGTGAGTGAAACAATCAAAGCATTTCTTCTTTATCTCATGTCTCCACTCCCGAAGAGAATGCTTGAACTTTCCCTGGTATCCAAATAAAAATTTCCACCCTACAGGATTGTCTTCGATGTTGAAATATCTCTAAAAAAAGTAAATATAGTTAAGCATGGACAATTGACAGAATTGAAAAATAATTGTGCTAAATATAAGAATTTACCCAAATATCTCGATATATACTCTCCAGGACATGAAATGGCTGCTCCCAAGCCTCGTAATAGGGATTCACATTATCACTCCTCCGTATCAAACATCCAAGGTATGAGCTGAAGTTATTAGCCCATTGTCCGGTTGGAATCACATTATGTCCCCATCTCACAATTGCTCGAAAACCATCCGGTGGTAACTTTTTTTTTAAAGTCACTTCCTTGGCGTCCTTTCTTCTGGTAAAGTTTTTCTCCTACAAAAAAGAAATAATAGATATATCAACACTTTTATTTAATCAATCTTAAGCTCTTAGAATTTACTAAAAAAGGAAGAAGAATAATTGTAAGGAAAAGAGAAACCTGAGAATATTTTGTTTATTAGATATGGATACAATTATGGAAACATTCAAATTTCAACATTCTGGTATTTGATTATGTTTTTTTATTAATAGACTCGGAATTGATTAAGTTTTTGATCAAACTCACTAAATCTTTGTCTGATTTCATTTTTTGCATCAGACAAAATCTCATCAATCTGTGGGGCCCATTCATCCAATCTTTTTTTCGCAAGCATGTATTTTTCAGTCTGCTTGAATCTGTACCCCTCTGCACATGCTGGTAAGGGCCCGCGCTCAATCCCAGGAATGTATGCTCAAAGTATAACTAGAGGATCTGTGAATAATGGTATGTGAGTCGGCTCTTCCTCATCCTCACCTATAAAAACAAAAGAAATAAATTATCATTGTGCATATATCATGAATAAAAATACATAAGTTAAACTAAGTTATACCTGACATCTCTCCTGAACTCGGAGGCTCTTCCTCGGTGGATTGGTCTTGACTTGGGTTAGCTTCGAATAACCTCCTGTTAATATTTTTAGACATCTGCAAGTTGAATAAACATACAAATTAATATAACATAGATGCAAATTGGCTTGGCGAAAATAAAAACAATATGTATTGTTGCGTTACTAAATTTTTCATTTCACATCAAGTTTGTAGGCATTTGCAAGCTGAATATACAAAATAAGATATTACATATTTATATCGTCCAAAAGGTAATTGAGATACATTGTAGTGATATTAAACTTTTTACTATACAATTTACAAACTAAAAAAAGTTACAGGAAGACCCGATTACAAATAATTGATGTTTAGCTCCTATTAATGTCTGTGATAATATTTTGAATGTCTGTCCGAGTTGTTGGAGCATCCGTTTCAAACACTACGTTTTGAGGGTATGAGAATTCATCGATCGCTGTATTTGGCTCATTGAAGTTGTTTATATAGCCCTTGTCATCATCTTCATTAGTGGAAGGTTGAATATAAGCCCTAGAATCCTTGTACAAGACAACCCACTCGTCTTTAACTGTAGGATCTTTCACATAGAAACATTATCCCACCTGAGATGCACACATGAATTTTTCATCACTATCAATTTCTTTATCGAGATTGACAATTGTAAATCCAAAGGGATCCTTTTGAGTCTTTGTAAAACATCAACGAATCATGAATATCATGTATTTATGTTCATTTAGACCACCATAGCCGTAGAATATCTCCACCACATCTTCCAACCTTCCATAATATGTCATATTATTTTCAACTGGATTCTGATCTCTTCTGTTTGAGAAACATTCCCGTGAGAAGGTAGCCATGACACCACTATTCTGGGTGACCTTCGTATCATCAACCTCCATTGTGTGAAATTTATAACCGTTAACACGATACCCACCATATTGAATTACAGCATAGTAAGGCCGCTTTGCGTGAACCTTCACTTCTTCTGATATTTGATTATTAAGGACAAGTTGTTCCTGGATCTAAATATATACAAAAATAAGCAAACTATTAAATCAATAATTTCTAAGTTTTTTATCATTGAAATACAAATATCGTTAAATTTAACAATACTTACTTCACTATTCAACCAAGCAGGGAATTCCTTCATATGCCTTTCTTTAATGTCATGTACAGTTGTACTATCGGTAACTTCATTCTTAAGTTTTTCCTGATGTTGCCTATTAATGTGCATAAATTTAATTATTATTGTCAAAATAAAAATTTTGTCAAAATAAAAATTAAACCGTAAATGGTATTAAAAAGTCTTTTTAGATATTTTACCTCCGGTACTCCGAGAAGATTTCAAGATTATTTATAACATATGCATGCGCTTGATCTAACAATATGTTAGAATAATTTTTGTTCAGCCCACGAGGATAGAGAACTGTGCACTCCTTATTATCAACGGGTGCTTGAAGTTCAGTTTGTTCCCCTTTCATATAACGAGAGGCAAATAAGAGACACTCGCTTCTCACGTAACTTTCAGCTATTGAACCTTCTGGGCGAGCTCTGTTACGCAATTGACGCTTCATTGAACCCAAATATCTAAAAAAGGAATATTAGTCAGATATAGATGTAAAGAAATTTACATTTAATAGATATAAATATTGATAGGTAACGATTAAATTTTTCTAAATACTAACCTCTCTATTGGATACATCCAACGATAATGGACTGGTCTTGCTATTGCAGCCTCCTCCGCGAGATGATGTGTAAGATGAACCATTATTGTGAAAAAAGATGGAGGAAAGAGCATCTCCATTTCACACATTGTTTCAGAAATATTTTCTCCAAGTTTCTCAAAGCCACGGGCGTCTATAACTTTAGAACAAAGCTTTCGGAAAAATCCACAAAAATTAATAATAACCTTCACTGTTTTTTCAATGTGGATAAAAGATTATCATAAATATTTTTTTCAATGTGCATAACGTCCAAGTTGTGACGTATTTTTAGCTCTTTCCAATAGGGGAGTTGAAAAAAATGCTGAATTTTGTCCATCCTGAAGGTAATTTTACGACTTCAGCCCCATCACTCACCACTTGTGCTTGTCTCTTTCGTTTTGGTATCCTTTTGTTAATACGCAAGTTCCTTACTCCAAGTAAATCTTCTTTCGAATAGCGCTTCTTTCCAAACCTGACGGCAGGGAACATCTCAAGCAAATGTACAATCTGATCCCCACGTAATGGACGCGGAGCATCTCTCCTCTTAACAGTATCATTAAAAAACTTACTCCATTTTTTGGTTCTGTACCTGTGTTTTATGTTCAACCACCTTCTATTAAACCAATAACAAAACTTTCGACTGTGCTGCAGATAAAGACCTTTGAATTCTGGACCACACACTGGACATGCATATGTTCCCTTTGTAGACCAACCTGAAAGATTCGCATAGGCTGAAAAATCATTAATTGTCCATAGTAAAATAGCACGTAGTCTGAAAGACTGCTTTGCATGAGTATCATAAGTCATAACCCCTTCAGTCCAGAGTTGTTTTAACTCATCAATTAGCAGTTCTAAAAACACATCTATGTCATTGCCTGGTGCATGATTGCCTGGTATCAATAATGAAAGTATCATATACGGTTGTTTCATGCAAAGCCAAGGTGGTAAGTTAGAAGGCGTTAATACCACAGGCCATGTAGACCAACCAGAACTCATTATCCCAAATGGATTGAATCCGTCGCTAGACAATCCTAGTCTAACATTCCTGCACTCATTCGCAAACCAAGGAAAAGTTCTATCCATATGCTTCCACGCCTCTGCATCAGCCGGATGTCTGATTTTACCATCATCAGTACGTTCTTCCATGTGCAACCTCATTGTTGGCCTTCTTGTTTTGATGATATTTAACAAACAATTTACTTCTAATGTTGTTTGTCTAGTATTTGTGTTTTAGTATTTATTGTAGATAAACAACGTTGTTGGAGGTTGGATGGATTAAGCCTACACGATCATATCAAGAGGAGGTTGGCGGAATTGTGGAGGGAAGCATCGTATAATTCAAGTTAAAGATCAAGTTCAAGCTTCATCCGCAACGTGTACCAAGTTGAGCTACAATGAAGATCAAGATTGCTTGGGTAATGTAGTTTAGGATTTATATTATGTGTGTTAGATACTCTAAGCTCAATATAATATACACACACATTTTATTGATTTCTTCGTATATATATATATATATACAAGTTATATATATACACAAGTTTTGGTTTCTATGCACATATATAGTTATATATATATATATACATGCATGGTTTTTGGGTTTTCATGTTTATAATATGAAATCATATATTTCATATTTACTATTGTGTTTTTGAAAACATTGCATAGAATATGCAATTTTGTGAAAATATTGTCTTATTAGTTTATAGACTTTAATATCAGTTTATACACGTTTTACTAAGTCTATAAATACATTTCACAAAGTTTCAATAGTTGGTTTATGTCAAAACATCAAAATTCAAGTATCTCATATTTTCATGTTTTGGACTATTTTGCAAAATGATGATATTTCTCATTTGGGAAGTCTTTTTAGAAAACCAGTTTTTGTAGCATGTGTATTATCATGTCTACAATCATTCCCCAAAGTTTTACATTTTTTAGAATTTATTTGATATTTTTAAACAGGGTTTTAAAATCAGATTTTCTGCATATCAGTTTTCGGTCGACCGATCCGGTCGACCGCTCATATGTTCATTTCTCACTGGGCGACAGAGAGTTGGTCGGTCGACCGGTCCGATCGACCGAAAAGCTCCATCGGTCGACCGTACCGGTCGACCGATGATGGTCCAGAACTCTTCTTCGTGTTTTTGCTCTCCGTCGGTCGACCGACGAAATTTCCGGTCGACCGACAATAGATCCGTTAGACACTAACGGCTATTTTCCTGAGCTGATTTCTGGGGGCTTTGTTGTCATTTGTTTTGGGGTTTTTGTTGAGATCTTGAGTGGGTATAAATACCCCATTGCTGATCTCTTCTTTAACTAATGAAAAGAATTGTTTAAACAAGTTTAAGGGTGTTTTGTGTTTGTTTAAAAGAGTGTTTAAGAGTTTGGTTTGTGAAGAAAATTTCACAAGAGCAAGTGGAGATCATCATTTGGTGTTTGAGCATTCACTCTTCTCCTACTCTCTTGTCATCTTTAGAGAAGTGTTTCTAAACTCATCTAGCAATTTATTATTTTGATTATAATTTCCATAAGCTAGATTTATATTGAGTTTAGTTTAATCATTTTATTGATACTCTTTGTTCACACACAACCTATTGAGCTTAGTGTATTTACACTCATAGTATAATTTGGGGTTGTGGGTTTGTGACTAAGAGTTGTGCTTAATTGAGTTCTCACCTTGTTTAGAGAACAATCAAATCGATTTATATTGTGCTTAATTGTGAGGATTCACTTGTAATACACTTGTACACCGAGAGAAGTGTGTGGTGAGAGACGGGGTCGAATCCAAGAGGAGTGGCGTCGGTTGACGTGCCTAGGGAGAGGTTGTAACCGAGCACTTGAGGAGGAGGACACGGGCTAGGACCATCACTTAGTGTGTGAGGTGTGATTACATAGTGATTGTATTGTGAGGTGTAAACGTTGTTCGGGTGAACGTAGAAAACCCGGTTGTGATAGTGGAGATCTCCTCGAGGTGAGGAGCGGGGACGTAGGTCGTGGGGACCGAACCTCGTAAACATATCATTTTGTTTGTGATTGCATTGGCGTTCTTATTCTTGTTTTCATATCTTATATCGCCTTTGTGTATTGCTCATCATATTACCCTATCACTTGTGTAGATTGTTTATTTTACCCTTCTGTTAGTTTATATATCCTTGCTCATATACTTGTAATATCTCATTGATAGGATATATTCATTTGTTCATATTGCCTTATCCTAGCTAATGTATCTTATTGCATTTTATTCTTGCTAGGATATTTTGTTAATTAATTTTAATTGGCATATAATCGGATTAGATTAGCATAAGACCCTAATCACCCCCCTCTAGGGTCTAACACTCATTTGCTTAGCAGTGTCTTTATTCATATACAACCGTTTTAGCCTTGGTATTAAGGGAAAATGACGCAGGACCTTTGCTGGAATCTTCTTTTGCTTAAGCATAGACCTTGTTGTCCCATGTATTGAATGATTTTTGCGTTGTACCCACCGTAATACTCCACAAATTGGACACTCCTGAAGATCTTTGTTATCCTTATAGTAGAGGATACAATCATTAGGACATGCGTCGATTTTATTGTAATCAAGTCCTATAACGGAAACAATCTTCTTTGCGTTATCATAATTTTTTGGTATGCTATCTTTTCCATTTGGAATGACTTTTCTCAGCAACACAAGCAACATATTAAAATATTTATCCGCCATTCCACTAAGAGACTTTATACGTAAAAGACGCAGCATAAATGATAACCTAGTGAACTCGGTACAACCCTCATACAAATCATTTTCATTGTCGTCAATTAATTTCATTATCTGCGCTAGCTCCTCATGATCAGTCACGCCTCCAGCATTTCCTGACTCGTCAGCATCCTTGGCATCTTCAGATTGATCTATATTAGGAACTGTTAACATATCTGTGAGCATCGTATGTGTATCATCTATTCTCGTATCATCTATTCTCCCACGGGACGTACCAGTATCCGCCATCAGTTCCATTTCTTCAAGGCATCCTTCCCCATGAAACGTCCAATATTTGTACTCCTCATGAAATCCGGATATTAAGTGTTTTTGTAAATCACTTTTATCCACCAACGCCCTATTTTTACACCAACAGCATGGACAATACACGACATCACTATTTAACTTCCGTGGGTCTGCCAACGTGTATTGTATGAATTGACTTATTCCATCTTTATATCGACTATCCCTCCATCTATCAATACGAGGAATATCGATCCATGATTTGTCGGGAACTATCCTCATCTGTATGATATTAAGCATAATTAGGTAATGTGAATTTTTATTAGTAACGCATCAAATTAACGGTTGTGTGATATTAACTTTCTTCATGACATCAAGGAAATTCAAATTATAATAATCTCGGTGGAAAAATTACCAGAACATAAATTATGTGCGAGTACCATCTAACACTCATATTTTCAATAAGAGACTTTAACGGTTGTCATAGGAAATGGACCTATCCCATTAGGAATATAGTAGTGTCTACAACTATCTTCATCATCTTTATGTGTTTTTACTTCTTAAAAATTTCGGCAGCACCTACCCGCTGTTCTCCGAGTACACTGTGCGGATGTTATAATGCGTATCAATCATCGATAATAGATTGATTATAGATCGAAACGCAAAACAACATACGCTTATTGTACACGGAGAACAATGCGGTACGTGTTATCGAAATTTTGTAGGAATAAAAATACGTAAAGTATACAAAGATAGACGATACACTACTGTATTCCTAACCTGTACGAGAAGGGGAATCCTCCCCGGACAGATCTAATAATTATTGCATGTAGAGCATACTCCTAACATAAATCACGTTATTCTCTTTAAATGTAAAAAGTATTTTCACATTCAACTAGAATTGCGTGAGTTTATATCAGAAGAGACTCACATCCAACAATATTAGACGGGAAACTAGGGGTAACGACTTCTGATTCATAAAATCATGATATATAACACAATACAAACTCGATATATCTAACAAAATTGAATGCATCAATTACTAATGAACATAAATACAAATGAAGCATTTTTATTCCATAAATACAAATGAAGCGTTTTTATTCCAAAATTAGTCTCTCGAATCATTGAAATTGCTGATAGGTTCGCCAAATCATGCAGGTTATTGTAATGCGAACCAATTTTGGTTAAACACCAAATAAAGTCAGTTTCAAACTTTGTCCTAAGCCTATATATCTTTATTTATAAGCAAAGATTTCACAAGAAAAGACATATAACAACTCTTCTATATTAATTCAACTCGATCTATATAATGGCATGGTTATGTCCTACAATAAAATCCTAACAATATGACTAATTGGGGGTTCATCCTTTATATAAAAAAAGGAGTTAGCTTAAGTTTCTGTTCTATTAGTAGAAATAATATTAGCCTTGATATCCTAAAATTTCGAATATAGTATTAATTTCCACGAACAATAAAATACTACCTTTAACTTAATTCTTTCTGCTTAAGGTCGATCATGATGTTTGCTCAACTACTTAAAGACTTTATTTGACCATGATTTCTTTCTGTATTAGTTAAGTTTAATTTAGTTGGTAGGCAAACTTCGATCGGATGAAATGGGTTATAGCAAACTAACTAAGAATTGATAGATTTAACAGTAATTTCAATGATTTGAGGAACTAATTTCAAATACCTTATGGATTGAGGAACTAATTTAAAAAACCTTACTGATTTGAGAAACTAATTTGTAAATAATACCTTGAGTGACTGACTGGAAGCGGCGACGGCAGAGGCGGTGGTCACGGCGGCGCTGGACCGGGCGGTGGAGGCGGCAGCGAGCAAAGGCTGAGAAGACGAAGAACTCATGCGGCGACAGTTAGGCAGCAGTGACGACGTCGACGACGACGAACTCACGCGGCGACTGACTGGAAGCGGTGACGGCAGAGGCGGCGGCCAAAGATCGCAAAGGGGGCAGCGGCAGCGGCGGTTAGGGTTTAACTGAGGGGTAAAAAAATCGGGGCTGGAAAAAGACTGTATATACCAAACATCGCTGATGGGAATCCCGTCAGCGATGTCCACTTGCCATCAGCGATGTTTTATCCCTGACGGGATCAAAAACATCGCTGACGGCAATTTTTCTGACGGCATCTCCCGTCAGAGATAAAAACATCGCTGACGGTTGTTACCCGTCAGCGATGTTGCCGTCAGCAATACTTCATTTTTCACTAGTGTATATAGACTATTGATTGATTTTCTTCAAGATTTAACTCATGACCTATTATTAATATTTTTTTATTATGACGTCAATTTGTGATTCAAAGTAAACTTTATCTATTTGATAAAAACTTATAGTAATATCACTAATCAAATGAGGCTATAATGCATAGATTTAAAACATTAAGATATTTATCGATTAATTATAATTGTATTTAGTTAAATATATATTCTTAATTATATTGAATAGGAGAGCAAAATTTGTATTATTTTTTATGGAAAATTTTGTATTACTGTTTTCATATACATTGTGACACCACTTTCATAAATTTCTAGCTCCGCCCCTATTTGACAGGCTTGAATTAGAATAACTACGTCTCATCAAAATATCACTATTCAATAGTACAAAGAAATAGAGATGAATCTTGATAGAAAGTTTAACTAAGACAGTTAAGCTAAATTTTATTTGAATAATTAGAATAATCAAATGTGATAGAAAAGGGCATTTAAATAAAAGAAGAATATGATGCTCATTACAAAGATAAAAATAATAATTTAAAGACATGAGTATATTTCCAATTACATGAAATAGTTAAAGTTAACTATGAAAATATACTCATGAATTTTAATATGATGCTGTGAGGAGTATTTCCAATGATTTTTAGGTTGTAGTTTGCTGCAAAAAAGAATTGCAATAAATATCGTATATGTAACATTTATTGTATAAAATAAATTTCAAATTCAATATTTGAAATATTTGTAAAGTTTATTGTAGAAAATATTCCAGTGCAAATCTAGTGTTTAGACGAAAATCGAGTTCTTTTCTTTGGAATTAGATTCTCTGCAGTTAAGTGGCAATTATAGACTATCCAATTATGTATTCACCTATTTATTTCAATTTCAAGGAATAAGGTGAGGCCATATTAAATTTGTACTAGAAGATAAAGATTAGGGTAATAAAACCCTCTCCTATTACCACCAAATTGGGTGGATATAGACTCAGTTTCCTCTATGTTGAATTAGAAACTGTTATTTAATGACATTTATTTTTTATTTTTTATTTTCCTTTTGTAAGATGCAACTTTGCTCTCATCAAATTGGTTATGATAAAAAAAATTCTACTATCAAATTGGCTACAAAATTTACATCATCTTTTCTCTATACATTGTTCTGACCTTTTCTTTTTACAATTTAGCAAACTAAACTTTAAAAATACAAACCTGCTTGGAATGCTTATCTTTACAATCGAACCTCCTATCAACCAAGCAATGCCGAAGCATCAAAGTATATTAATGTCTGTATGCAAGTGAAAAGAGAGATTTTTTTTCGAAAGCTGAGAATTAGAAAGTTAATGGAAAATAAAAGAATAAAATGACTAATTCCTACTTAAAATGTTGTCGAATTCTAAATCTATTTTTCCTCTTATATTACATTTGCTTGTCCAATGCCTTCTTTTTGTGAAGAACCGTCAAATAGCCCCCATGAAAATTTACAAAGTTTTAAATTAACAACACCTTAAAAAAGTTTAAAATTTATAAAAAACACCTTGAAACAAATTCAAAAATAATAAAAGACCAAAAAATATTTAAATAGCCCCCATGAAAATTTATAATTACGAACGACAATTGAAAAATTCAAAATTTGCAAAAAACACACAAAAACTTAAAAAGTAGAGAAGCACCTTGAAAAAAATTTAATTATAGGTGCTTTTTTGGAAAATATGAAAATTTCATGATGTTTTGGAAAATTTAAAATTTTTAGGGTCTTTTGTTATTTCAGATTCTAAGGGATTGTTTTTAATTCTTGAATTGGGTTTTCTTTGTAATTTGAATTTTTTGAGTGTGTTTTTTATAAAATTAGATTTTTTTAAGGTTGGGAAATTATGAGATTTTCAAGGGACTTTTTATAATATTTTTCTTATTTCTATAATTTTTAATTTTCAAGATGTCATTTGTAATTTTAATGAAGTAGTTTACAAATTTTTGTAAAAAATCCTCAAAAACATTGATACACCTCAATATCCATTAAGTATTTGGCGATGGCTTCACTAAAAGCATGGGGAAAGTAAACATAGTATAAGAAAGAAAAATAATTAAATTGATACCTTACAGAGTAAGTTAGTACCTAAACATTACTTTAAGGGAAGTTTGTCATTTTGTCTAAAATAAAAGTGGAAATGGAGCAGATAATATTATTTGGGTTAATTTTAGAAACCTCCTTCAATTATGGAGGTGTCATAGAAACCCTCTTGAAATATTTGAATTCGAGTGGATCCCATCAATTTTAGGGTGTTGTAGATAACCCCCGTCATTAAATTTTAAAATTCAACATAATTCCCGTTGATTTTTATACCTCTCTCACATGTGACTTCAAAATAAAAAATTACCAAAATACACTTTGGGGAAAAAACTCATTTCAACGAAAAAAAACTCTGATTAGTTAAAAAAAGAATCACTCTAGAAGATAAAGGTAAAAAAAGTTGAAAATAGATTGTCATGACTAGGGGTTACAAACCCTTTGGCAGGATTTAATCTTTATAACCCACTGAGTGAAACACTATTGATATGGTACGACTCTCACATCTTCGTACTACTCTTGCATAAGCCCACATAACTATGTAGTTGTTCAGCTAATCCACTGCTATAAATGTTAATCATCGTTGCACTTGAATCCTTAGGCATATTGTTTAAACACATCATTATACATCACACAATCGATGACTTATTAGTGGGGGAGTCGCATTCATCCCACCAATATCTGAAATCCTTGTTGTAGCTGTGAATAACGTGGGACAAGGGTCCCACCCATGCAGCCGCGTGGAGAGATTGAACACGAAAAGAAAGGAAAAAAAATCTCGTGGAGATTTTTTGGTGTTGTTTTCCGCGTGGTCTCTAGCCCATCCAAGTACAAATCAACAGCCTATAAATACATTTATTCCTCTCCTAGGGTTTGGTGCGCAGGAGGTTGATTTGTTGGTTTTCCTTTGTGCGGCTGCGGAACAGGTGCAAGGACTTGATTTTGCGGCTGGGGATTTCTTTTCGGAGCGCAGAAGGAGGCCTGCAGTGTGCAGGGATTTGGTTTTTTTGGTTGATTTTGTGCAGCCTTTTGTACAGAGATATTGTGAGGGATTTGAGAGTTTATTTGAGGGTTTAGTTTGTGAGTGATTGTAAACCCTAGTTGTATTCTCTCCCTCTATTAGTAGATCTCCCCCCTCCTTGCCCCGTGGACGTAGGCAATTTGCCGAACCACGTAAAAATTGGTTGTAGTGCTATTTGTATGATTTGTAATAGCTTTTAGGATCCCTCGACAGGTCAGTCCTAGAACTGATGAGAGGAAGACCCGATATCTCACTTTGTTGAGATATTCGCTTCATATTCTTGTTTCCTTTGTGAGACGGGAATTCTTATTGCGATCTGACTCTCTTGTTGTTCTGCCGAAGTGCTGCCAAAATTTTCGCTGCGCGCAACAAGTGGTATCAGAGCCCATATTTCAGATCTATGGTGTTTTGGATTAGGTGGAGGAAGATTCAGTTGGAAGCTTAGTTCTTGGAGTTCTCGGCTTCGGTGGAGATAGCATTAGGAGTTGCCGTTGGAGATTTCGCTTTCCTCGTGTGGATAGGAGATCTATTTGGAATCCGATCTAGGGTTCAGTTGGGTGGTTCCTAATTTCTATCAAATTTGTTCTTTCTCTACAATTTGGAGTTAGTTCGCAATAGGAGAAGAAGGTGAAAACAGCAAATCGATGGCGAGTACAATATACGTTGGTTTTCAGAATACTAAGATTAGTGTTGTGAAGTATGATGGCAAAATCAACTTTGGTTTGTGGATGAGCGACATACAGGATGTGCTCAACGCTCAGAATTTGGAAGAGACCATCATGGTCCACGAGAGGCCACCTAAATATGATGAGGCGATATGGGATAAGATGAATAGGAACGGGAGATCTTCTATCAGCTATAGTGAAGTGACTAACGCATTAACCAATTACGATTTGAGGAGGAAGGATAAGGAGACTTCCCGCGCTAGTACTTCAGGCGAGGCCTTGTCGACGAGAGGTAGAAGCCCATATCCGAAAGGTGGTAATAGAGGAAGGTCAAAGTCTAGAGGCCGCCACCAATTAGCAAAGAACCAATGTGCATTCTGCAATGAGCAAGGACATTAGAAGAGAGACTGTCCGAAGCTCAAGGAGAATGAGAATGGCAAGAAAAAGGGCCCGAAGGCCAATGAGGTGAACATTGCGAAAAGTGATGATTCCGATGATTCGTGCTTTTCTCTACTGATTACTCCGGAGGTGAACCATGTGGATGCATCAGATTGGATGCTTGATTCTGGCACTACTTATCATGTGACCCCTAGGCAAGACTGGTTTGCATCTTTTGAGAAAGTCGACGGGAGTGTTGTTATCATGGGAAATGATCAATCCTGTGGCGTTTGTGGGATAGGTACCGTGCGGGTTAGGATGCACGATGGAGTAGTCTGTGAGTTGAAGGAGGTGAGATTTGTTCCTCAACTAAAGAAAAATCTTATCTCAGTTGGAGCTTTGGAGGCGAAGGGATTCAATATGACTTTCGAAAATGCTGTAGCGAAGGTTACTAAGGGATCATTGGTGGTGATAAAGGGAGTCCGCGACCGGAATTTGTATTATCTGAAAGGAAGCACCGAGATTGGTCAGGTTGCTTCGGTTATTTCAGAAGCGGACATGAGCAGACTTTGGCACTATAGGTTGGGGCACACAGGTGAAAAGTCACTACAGGCATTGTGCAAGCATGTGCTATTGAAGGGAGCCAAGAGTGGGAAGATTGAGTTCTGTGACCATTGTGTTCTTGGCAAGAAGACGAAGGTAAAGTTTAGGACTGCCATTCATCAGACGAGGGGCATCCTGGACTACGTGCACACAGATGCTTGGGGTCCCACCAAGACCGCATCACTTGGTGGTCGACATTGGTTCGTCACGTTCGTTGATGACTATTCTAGGTGTTGTTGGGTGTACACCATGACGAAGAAGGGTGAAGTCCTAGATTTGTTTGTGGAGTGGAAGAAGAGATTGGAACTGCAGACTGGGAGAAAGATCAAGACGTTGCGATCCGACAACGATGGTGAGTATACTTCTGACCCCTTTCTGCAGCTATGTCGAGACGATGGCATAGAGAGACACTTCACGGTTAGTCATACACCGCAGCAGAATGAGGTAGCAGAGAGGTTGAATCGGTTCTTACTGGAGAAGATCCGATGCTTATTGTCGCAGAGTGGTTTGGAGAAGATCTTTTGGGCTGAGGCACTTACGTATGTGAGCCACCTCATTAATAGGCTGCCTTCATCTGCGATTGAGGGGAAGACCCCTATGGAGAAGTGGTCAGGAAAAGCTAGCACACGATTATGACCAGCTCAAGGTATTTGGGTGCCCTGCATATTATCATGTTAGAACTAATAAATTAGAACCTCGAGCTAGGAAGGCCATATTTGTAGGATTCAAGTGTGGTATTTGGGTGCCCTGCATATTATCATGTTAGAACTGATAAATTAGGATCCAGTTGATAAGAAGATTGTGCTAAGTAGGGACGTCACGTTTGATGAGGCTTCTATCTTGAAGCTTCCCAGCTCTCATCAGATAGAGAGCGACCCGACGGAGGAGATATCGCAGGTGGTGGAGATCGATGCAGCTCCACATTATCCAAATGGTACAGTATCCATGCAGGGGCTGACTGAGGTGACGCCAGGCGAGCACGACGGTGACACGGAGGATACGAGTACAAATGTGCAGGATCAGGAACCGACAGCTCAGGTTCAGGATTCTATTGCGGTTCGGAGACAGAGGAGAAACATACAGATGCCAGCACGGTATGCCGATACAGTTGCGTATGCACTTCCAGTGGAGAGTATCGATGAGATGGTGCCTACTACATTCAGAGATGCCGAGCAGAGTTTAGAGGCTGATTCGTGGCAGGTGGCTATGCAGGAGGAGATGGAGTCCCTTCATAAGAACGATACATAGGAGCTTGTTGAGCTTCCAAAGGGGCGGAAGGCAATTGGTTGCAAGTGGGTATACACGAAGAAGGAGGGCATTGAAGGCACTCCATTGAGGTTCAAAGCTAGATTGGTTGTGAAGGGCTATGCACAGGAGGAAGGTATTGACTATAATGAGTTATTCTCTCCGGTGGTGAAGCACTCTTCGATTCGAATTCTGCTAGCTTTGGTGGCACAGTATGGTTTGGAGTTAGATCAATTGGATGTGAAGACGGCATTTCTTCATGGTGATCTTGATGAAGAAATATATATGACTTAGCCATTGGGATTCCGAGCTGCAGGGAAAGATAAGTTGGTTTGCAGGTTGAAAAAATCGCTATATGGTTTGAAACAGTCTCCTTGACAGTGGTATAGGCGATTTGATGGTTTTATGCTTGGTCATTCGTACACTCGGAGCCAGTTTGATCCTTGCGTATATTTTCGCAAGTTGAAAGGAGGTGCGTACATTTATTTATTACTCTATGTCGATGACATGTTGGTTGCCTCTATTTCCAGGTCGGCTATAGATGAGTTAAAAGTTCAGCTTTCAAATGAGTTTGAGATGAAGGACTTGGGTGAGGCGAAGCGCATTTTAGGGATGGAGATCGGCAGAGACAAGAAGAAGGGCAGAATTTGTTTGACACAGGTGGTTTATTTGAAGAAGGTTCTACAGCGATTCCATGTTAGCATGGATACGAAGCCAGTTAGTGTACCTTTGGGAGCCCATTTAAAACTTTTAGCTGGTCTTTCACCAATGTCAGTTGAAGATCGAGAGTTGATGTCGAAGATGTTGGCATTCTTGTTTTGATGATGTTTAACAAACAATTTACTTCTAATGTTGTTTGTCTAGTGTTGTGTTTTTGTATTTATTCTAGGCAAAAAACAAGTTGGAGGTTGGATGGAATATGCGCTACAACGATGATATCCAATGGAGGTTGGCGGAATAGTGGAGTGAAGCCTTGCAATTCAAAGTTAAAGATCAAGTTCAAGCTTCATCCGCGAGATTACCAAGAAGAGGTTATTGAAGATCAAGATCTAGCTTAGGTAACTTAGTTTAGGTTTTATATTATATGTGTTAAATACCTTAAGCTCAATATCATATACACACACTATTTGGTTTCTATGTATATATATAGTTATATATATACATGCATGGTTTTGGATTTTCATGCTTTGGACACACTTGCAAAATACATGAGTTTTCACAAATAGAAATTCAATTTAAAAAATTCTTTTTCTAACATGTTTGTTTTCATGTTTATAAACATTTCGCAAAGTTTCATCAAGTTTGGAATTGATTTGTTATGTTTAATGGAATTTACAAAATCATGTTTTTGTTCGTGCACATGTTCGTGCATGTTTTACAAAACAAATGAGTTTTCATAAATGGAAAGTGGTATTCAAGAAATTCTTTCTTTGACATGTTTATCTACATGTTTAGAAACTTTCCTTAAAATTTTACTATTTTTAGAGTTGATTTACTGTACCCAATTGATTTTACAAAATCGTGTATGTCTGCAGTTTTTCAGAAACTGTAAATATGTATTCAAACATTTATTTCTGTCAACTGGGAAAGGATTTTTCAGAAATTCTTTCTCTAGAATGTTATACTATATGTCTAGAACCTTTTCACAAAATTTCATAATATTGGGAACTGTTTTACTATTTTTACTTGATTTTACAAAGTCGGATACGCAAATTTCCAGAATGCTGGATTTTGGGGTATTTTGGTCTTTTCAGCCTATAACGGCTAGTAACGGCTAGTTTTTGATATTTTCGGTTTTTGGGGGTTTGTGGCTGGTTTAAGAGGCTATAAAAAGCCCTCAACTTTTATTGTTTCTCATGGATGTTTAAGAGAGTTTTAAAAAGAGTTTTACAAGTTTGTTGAAGAGTTTTTAAGTTTGTTTCAAGAGTTTGTTTGTGAAGAAAATTCCACAAGAGCTTGAGGAGATCATCTATTAGAGTTTGAGCAATCAACTATTCTTCCTCCATCTCTTGTCATCTATTGAGAAGTTTTCTAAACTCTACTCTAGCTTTTATTTATTAATTATTTGTTAATTATTATTTCTATTAAGGCTAGTTTTATATTGAGTTTAGATTTGATTTTATCTCATTATTACACACACCCACTTAAGCTTATTGTATTTGCATACATAGTATAGTAGGGTTATGAGAGTTTATAACATTGAGTTGTGCTTAATTGAGTTCTCACATTGTTAGAGAGAATAATCATTTGTTATATTACGCTTAATTGTGAGATCACTTTGTAATACACTCGTACACCGAGTGAGGAATGTGTAGTGAGAGTCGGGGATCGTTCCAAGAGGAGTGACATCGGTTGACGAACCTAGGGAGAGGTTGTAACCGAGCACTTGAGGGAGACACGGCTAGGTCCAACACTTTTGTGGGTGTAGAGTGTGATTGCATAGTGTTTGTTGTGTGAGAGTTTTCGGTGAACTTGTAAACCGAGTGTGTAGAAGTTTCGGCTTCCAAACCAGATTGTGATAGTGGATTTCTCCCCGGGAGTGGGGAGCGGAGACGTAGGACGGAAGGTCCGAACTCCGTGATCATATCTTGTGTTTGAGTGTGCTTTGGCGTTTATTTATACTTGTGTTTATATTTCTTATCGCCATTATCATTAGCTCATTATCTATATAATCCACTATCTAGTTCATATTGTTTACCCTTGTGTTAGTTTACATATCCTTGCATATATCATATTATATATCTATTTGGTAGGATATATCACCTTGTGTTAGTTTTATATCCTTGCACATACATTGCCTATATCTCTTTGTTAGGATATATCTTGTTGTTCATATTGCTTATTCTTGCTTATATCTCTCGTATATCTATCTTGCAAGAATATATTTGTTAAGTAATTTTAATTGGTATTTTAATCGGATTAGATTAGCATAAGACCCTAATCACCCCCCCCTCTAGGGTCTAACAGAAGACTCCATATGCGAGCGCGGTTAGGAGCTTGATGTACGTAATGGTATGTACGCGACCAGATTTGTCACAGACAGTAAGCATGGTATCGAGATACATGCACGATCCAGGAGTGGGTCATTTGGACGCTGTGAAATGGATTTTGAGATACGTTCGAGGTACGCTCAATGTTGGTTTGGTTTATGAGCGGGACACTAAAGGTGGGTAGTTATGCATTGGTTATGTTGATTCGGATTATGCCTGGGATTTGGATAAGCGCCGGTCTACGACGGGGTATGTGTTCACTTTGACCCGTGCGCCGGTGTGTTGGAGATGCACCTTACAGTCTACGGTGGCTTTGTCTACGACGGAGGCAGAGTATATGGTAGTTACGGAGGCTGTGAAGGGGGCTATTTGGCTTCGAGGACTTTTGGAGGAACTTGATATATCGCAGAGGTCCGTCACTATTCATTGTGATAGCATGAGTGCTATCTATTTAGCGAAGAATCAGGTTTTTCATGCGAGAACGAAGCACATTGACGTTCGTTATCACTTTATTCGTGATGTTCTTGAAGATGGCGATGTGGAAATTATGAAAGTCCACACGAAGGATAATCCAGCGGATATGCTCACTAAGGTGGTTCCGAGCAACAAGTTTGATCATTGTCGAAACTTGTTGCACATTCGTGATTGTTGAGGCCGTTGGCAGCCATTTGGATGAACTACGTTCGGCTTGATTCATTGGGCAAGAGAATACGTAAGCAGTCTTTCAGATGCAGCCGGTTTGGATTAGTTAATGGGGGTGAAATTGTGTTTGGACTCTCATTCGGGTCCTCGACTTGTTGTGGATTGATCAGTTCGTACTGGACACAACAAGTTGGGACATTTGGATGCTTTGGTGTCGACTCAGTTTTAAAAAAAAACTTCACCGAGGTGAAGAATTGTGAATAACGTGGGACAAGGGACCCACCCACGCAGCCGCGTGGAGAGATTGAGCACAAAAAGAAAGGAAAAAAAATCTCGTGGAGATTTTTTGGTGTTGTTTTCCGCGTGATCTCTGGCCCATCCAAGTACAAATCAACAGCCTATAAATACCTTTATTCCTCTCCTAGGGTTTGGTGCGCAGGAGGTTGATTTGTTGGTTTTCCTTTGTGCGGCTGCGAAACAGGTGCAAGGACTTGATTTTGCGGCTGGGGATTTCTTTTCGGAGAGCAGAAGGAGGCCTGCTGTGTGTAGGGATTTGGTTTTTTCGGTTGATTTTGTGCAGCCTTTTGTAGAGAGATATTGTGAGGGATTTGAGAGTTTATTTGAGGGTTTAGTTTGTGAGTGATTGTAAACCCTAGTTGTATTCTCTCCCTCTATTAGTAGATCTCCCCCCTCCTTGCCCCGTGGACGTAGGCAATTTGCCGAACCACGTAAAAGTTGGTTGTACTGCTATTTGTGTGATTTGTAATAGCTTTTAGGATCCCTCGACAGGTCAGTCCTAGAACTGATGAGAGGAAGAGCCGATATCTCACTTTGTTGAGATATTCGCTTCATATTCTTGTTTCCTTTGTGATACGGGAATTCTTATTGCGATCTGACTCTCTTGTTGTGCTGCCGAAATTTCCACTGCGCGCAACAGTAGCATGACAACGCATCACACCCGGGCCTGCTAGCCTGTTGCCGTGATGTAACCTCTGAGGCTCACTAAGTGCAACACTATAGCTTCCTAGGAGGCCACCCATCATGTTATTACCCTCGCGTAAGTACACCTAACTGCGGAGTTGTTCAGCTAATCCACTACTTGAAAATTGGTTAACCATTCTTACACTTGAATCCTTAGGATTACTATGTAAACACATCAGTATGTCCTCCCTCACACAAATGTGGGACTATTAGCAGGTTGTGTCACATGAGGTTTTTTTTTTTTTTTGCCCCAACAAGGGATTCCGGCAATTCATATTCTTAAGTAACAACTTTAGGAGTATTTATTGAGCAAAGTGTAAAAACTCAAGGGAGTTTTGGGAGGCACCCTATAATTGAGGGTTGAAGTCGAATTTTAGAAGTTGAAGGGGATCGTGTATACAACACCTTCAAAATAGAGAGGGATTTTACTGGAATTAAAATAGTTGATGAGGTTTTTGAGACACACACCCCCATTCTTGAGGGCGCACCCCTATTCGTGAGGGGGTTTTCTATTAACCCAATATTATTTTACCATTCAATTATTATCATATTACCAAAAAATCCTGGCGAGCAATCAAAACAACCAGACTATAGGAAATATGATAATCTTGTTTCTACATCGATCTTTCGCGTATAACATGTAAACCAAAAATGCAATATTAATTGTTCATGATAACCATCCACGATAAAAGTTTTCCTATACATGACCTCCAAAGATTGAACCTAGCCACAGCATCAACCAAATCTTCAACCTAATTAACCAGTGGAGATATGAACGCCAATTGCAATAAGAAATATGGTAACCAAACCAAAGAATATAACAGTATGAACACATATAGAGACCCCACTAGTCTGAAAATTTGCAAACTCCACAGCTCTACTATTTCCGGGCAACTGAAACAGGAGGCCGGGGCTGAGGAGGACGAAGAGCACCACCGCAATCACCACTGGACCCCAATCAGCCATCTCTCTTCTCTTCTCTTCCCTTTCTGCAAAGTAAATGAGTATCAGAATATTGAAGAAGATATGATGTTATTTATATTTGTTACTTATAATCATAGATAAGAGCATATTTTCGCCGGCTTTGATGTTGTTATAATAATGATCAGTTACTACTTACCTTGGGTTGGCCGGCGGCAATAACTTGGCATCATTTGTTGGATTTGTTGCGTTGATGTTGATGTTTATGGAAGTTACTGGAAAATCTCAAGTTATGCCAATAACTTTGTGTGATTTTTTGGATTTGTTGCATGAAACTTTTGGCATATTTGTTAGCTCTCGCATGATCTCCAAATTATTGAACACGTGAGTACACTGCCAAACTGTAAGCGGGTAGGAAAGAGTAGGAGTTAAAATAGGATGGAGCCAGCCAATTCCTAGCTATTAGCTTAAACTTTTAGGTGTATTTGGCAACTCTTCAAAATGGAGCCAGGTTCAAATCCGGCCTCATTTTGAGAAGAAAAACTGTTTGGTGAAACTAGACCAAGATTGACCAGTTTTTCTAAGGCGAAATTAGACTTTTAAATACATTTTATTTTGCCTCTCACTTGACCCAAAATAAAACCAGTTTGATTTAAAACAATGTCAAGATTAGTCCTGACCTCATTTTGAAGTGGTTGCCAAAGACATCCTTAATTAATTTGCTTCAAAGCCAAGTTTGTAGCCCAGGAAATAATAAAGTCCAATGTTTTGGAGAATGACTAAGGTGGGATTGTCCTCAGAAGGTTAGGATGAAATGTCGCTCCACTGCAGGTAATCCCTTTCTTATATATAAAGAGAAATTAGTTGAGTTCCAAAAAACACAAGGCTAAATTGCTCTAAAATACCTTATATTTCACTCATTTAGCTCTTATATACCGTAAGTTATTTTTTAGAGCGTTTATATATCCTGAGTTGTTTAAAATTAACAATTTAGTACCCTCTGTTTGTTGTGCGCAGCGGAAATTTCGGCAGCACCTCCGGTGCGCAAGGTGCACAAAAAGAGATTAGATCACAACGGAATTCTCGTTTCTCAAAGGAAACAAGAACCGAAAGCCAGATATCTCATCAAAGTGAGATATCAGCTCTTCCTCTTGTCAGCTCTAGGACTGCGCGTCGAGGGAACCTACAAGCTATTACAAATCACGGCAAGAACACAACTTTTACGTGGTTCGGCAAACTGCCTACGTCCACGGGGCAAGGAGGGGGGGAGATCTACTATTAGAGGGAGAGAATACAACTGGGGTTTACAATCACTCAATCTAAACCCTCACACAAACTCTCAAATCCCTCACACAATTATCTCTCTCAAAAGGACAGCCGCCAATAGCCGACAAAAACCTCTGCGAATTTTCTCTTTCTCAGCCGAAAAATCACCTTCAGTTTGCCTTACGCTTTGCGCGCCGCCCAAGTCAGAAACCCCCTCAACTTCGAACTTCCGCCCTCTGCCTTTGCTCCTGCCGCAGCTGCAAAAACAAATCACCTCTTGCTCAATTGCTTTTTCCCAGCCGCCAATCAAAAACAAAAGGACTCCTTGCCTAACTTTCACGAAACCCTAGAGAAAGGGTTTTATACTATTGCGGTTCAATTCTCGGGTGGGCCTGTTCACACGAAGAGCAGCAACGAATCCTCACGCTCACAAAACCGTACCGCGTCCTTTGTCCTTAATACACGTGGTAGACCCCACGTTCACAATTCTCCACCTCGGTGAAGTTTTCTAAAAAACTGAGCCGACACCAACTAAACCAAATGTCTCACTTGTTGCGTCCAGTACGCCACGACAACGGACTCATGACAACAGACTCCTTCCACAACACGTCGAGACCCAAACGGGAGTGCGAACACTCAACCCAATCCAAATAGTGCCTACTCACCAAATCAAACTGAGCCTACACCGACTACACCAAATGCCTCACTTGCTGAGACCCAAATAGGAGTGCGAACACTCACCCCAAATGTCGATGTCGCTCACCAAATCGGCTGCATCATAAAGACTGCCTACGTATCCTCTTGCCCAAGGAATCAAGCCTTCACGTAGTTCACCCAAATGGCCTCCAAAGGCCCTCAATCAATTAGAAAAGTCTGCAACTCTTCTCCAATATCACCAAACGATCTGCAACTGATAGTACTCCCAATAGCCCAAAATTTAGACAAATCAAACACCTCCATCTGAGGTGAACCAATGGTCGTATCCAAATCAAGTCCATCAGCTGCAATCGAATCCAACTCATCATCTGCATCCAAATCCAAATGATCCCCAATCTGTGTCACCTCAGCTAGAATCCCAAATGATGCAGTATGATCTGGAGTCTCCACCCAACGTGGAGTAGCATCACTCTCCACCTGCTGCGATGTCCAAATGATCTGATCACCACTCTCCACCTGCCGAGAGTTAATTATGACATACCTGCTCAGAACAAAGTCAGAAGCTCCCAAATGATAATCAAATGAGCCTTCGAATCCCAAACGTGCTATCGGATCGATTCTCACATCCACGATGTGACCAAGTGCTGGGTAGCCAAACATCCGACGCAACCCAAAATCTGAAGCAGCTCCACCAGATCCCATATCTCTACATGCAGCAGTCGGCAACCTATACATAAGACGGCCCAAACATGTCGTAGCCTGCACACCAATGCCAATGCTCGACATCAACCGCCGATCCTCCTCCAGAAAGGAACAGCTCCCCAAATCTGCCATCTCATCACGTCGCCTCAAAGTTTCCACACCAATGAAGTGTCTCCTATTGCCGTGAGCTCAGTACAAACGCAAGAAAGAACCCCTACCATAATCAGAACGTCGGGTTACATTTCTACCAACACACTTCCTATATCTGTTGCGGGCTTCTAGGACTTCATACCAACGGGACTTGGTTGCAACCCACCAATGCCTAGAGCAATCCCCAACTGCAGAAACCGCATACCTATTATCTTCCAATAATGCTCCCTTGGAAGGCTCCCGAATGCCTGAATGAACACCCCTCAGAAGACCCCTCGAATGATGGATAGAAGTGCCAAACTCCACCTCGGTCTTCTTGCTCATACCAATGAGTTCACAGGACTTCAAATTGCAGGTCAAAGCACTCCTTAATAACCTATGCACGGTATTACCAATCAAATAACCCAGCATCAAACAACGCCACAGTCTAGCCGAATCTGATGAAGTCGTCATCTCGCTATCAATCGCCGTGCTTCCGAGCAAATAATACAAATTGCTCCTTCTAACGCCCTTCATCATAATCATGGACCCTAATGTGACCTTCAAACGTGCATCCACCAAGGTCACTTTATAGCCAGATGCCACCAAAGCTCCTAGTGAAATGATGTTCTTCGACAACTGCGGAACGAACCTCACTTCTTCCAACTCCCGCACCATCCCGTCACTCATCTTAATCCGAACGGTACCAATACCACCAATAGAGCATGCATGTCCATTACCCATGAGCACAACATCCTCTCTTTCCAACTTTTGAAAGCTGGAGAACCAATCCCTTCTAGGACAAACGTGGTATGAAGCACCCGAATCCAACATCCACTCTGTAGAGTTGGCAACACAAACTGACGGTAGTGCAGACAACGAATAGCCCGAAGAATCTGAATCTGAATTGTCGCCACTAGTCTTGACAACATTCACCTCTGAAGCTTGTACAGCTTTTCCCTTATTCTTCTCGGCTCGATCTAACTTTGGGCATTCGGCTTTCCAATGTCCATCCTCTTTACAAAATGCACATTGATTCCTACGAATCCCACGATATGCACCTCTAGACCGCGACCTTCTGCTTCGGTTTGAACCACGACCTTGAACTACTAATGCATCTCCCGATGCCTTCTCGGAGGACTCATCAACACTCTTCCTCAACTCATAATTCACCAACGCTGAGGTCACCTCCTTGTAACTGACAGTAGTTCTTCCATTAATCATAGTTAGGACAAAAGTACCATAATCATCCTCGGGCAACGAACACAAAAGTAGCATCGCCTTGTCTTCATCCTCAACCATGATATCCACATTGGCCATGTCTGAAAGTAGCTTTGTGAAGTTGTTAACATGCTCCCGAATGGAAACTCCCCTCTTCATCTTGAATTGGTAAAACCTCTTCTTCAAGTGAAGCCGATTCTCAATGCTCTTAGTAAGATACTTTTCATTGAGTGTTTCCCACATTCTTTTCGCCAACGTCTCGTTCATCACGTCATAAATAAGATCCGGCGTCAAGCATGACCGAATAACTCCACACGCCCTACTATTCATCTTCTTCCAAACCTTAGCTTCCATATCGGCAGGTTTCTCTTGTAACTCAAGAGTCTCCTCCAAATTCTGAGCGTCCAAGGCGTCCATCACCTGACACCTCCACAATCCGAAATTTATCTTGCCGTCGAACTTCGGAACATCAATCTTCATGTTATTGATGCTCAAACTATGTATCGTCTTCGTAAGAGACGATCCCGATGTGCTTGCTTCACCCATATTGTCGATCTAATCTTCAAATAGGAATCCTTCAGCGAATCCTTCAAACAAGCTCCCAAGTCTAACCCGGAGCTCTGATACCACTTGTTGTGCGCAGCGGAAATTTCGGCAGCACCTCCGGTGCGCAAGGTGCACAAAAAGAGATTAGATCACAACGGAATTCTCGTTTCTCAAAGGAAACAAGAACCGAAAGCCAGATATCTCATCAAAGTGAGATATCAGCTCTTCCTCTTATCAGCTCTAGGACTACGCGTCGAGGGAACCTACAAGCTAGTACAAATCACGGCAAGAACACAACTTTTACGTGGTTCGGCAAACTGCCTACGTCCACGAGGCAAGGAGGGGGGGAGATCTACTATTAGAGGGAGAGAATACAACTGGGGTTTACAATCACTCAATCTAAACCCTCACACAAACTCTCAAATCCCTCACACAATTATCTCTCTCAAAAGGACAGCCGCCAATAGCCGACAAAAACCTCTGCGAATTTTCTCTTTCTCAGCCTAAAAATCACCTTCAGTTTGCCTTACGCTTTGCGCGCCGCCCAAGTCAGAAACCCCCTCAACTTCGCACTTCCGCCCTCTGCCTTTGCTCCTGCCGCAGCTGAAAAAACAAATCACCTCTTGCTCAATTGCTTTTTCCCAGCCGCCAATCAAAAACAAAAGGAATCCTTGCCTAACTTTCACGAAACCCTAGAGAAAGGGTTTTATACTATTGCAGTTCAATTCTCGGGTGGGCCTGTTCACACGAAGAGCAGCAACGAATCCTCACGCTCACAAAACCGTACCGCGTCCTTTGTCCTTAATGCACGTGGTAGACCCCACGTTCACACTGTTATGTAAACGTAAAAAGTTTCACACAAAAGTTCTCATATATCATTTACATATTAATTTTAGAGCTTTTTAGTCATTACTATTTATTAAATGTACTATTAATCCTACCCAAATTCTAATTTAAACATATTTTGATTCTATTTGAAAAATAAAATTTGGATAAATTTAGTAGTAAGTTCAGCAAATTTATTAGTTAGAAAGTTATAAAATTAGCATATTAACGTTATAGGAGAACTTTTGGATGAAAATTTCCTTATTTACATAACAAAGGTACTAAAGTGCTAATTTTAAGCAACTAAGCGTATATAAATGCCGTGACAAACAACTAAGGGTATATACTAAATTAGTGAAACAAAAGGTATTTTACTGCTATTTAACCGAAGCACAAAATGTTAACATGTGTCATATTATAAAGACATGAAGTTAATATGCGCTATATATATCAAAAGGTAATATGTGGACATCTAATCTTATATTCACCTAAGAATTCTCATCAAATTAAAAATATCCATAATTACAAAATTCTAATATTCAAATATTTTGTAATCCTTATACGATTATAACTAGGGGTTTTTGTTTACAAACCCAAAGTTTTACCCTGATTTATCTTTAAACCCATACTCTTTCAAATGAATGCTTAAACCCAAATGCTAAGTTTAATTTATGTTTAAACCCAAAATACAATATACCTAGGTTTATACATTGTATTGCACCAAAAATTACTAAAAAACCCTAACTACCGTTCTTCTCCTCCAGTTAGATCCCCAAATCCATAGTGTTATAGGTTGCCTTAAATACTCAAATCCATATTACTTTGAGTGTTCCTTTTTAGATTGATTTATTTTGATCAAGAGTCCTACTTACATTAGAATTTGCACAACCAATTATATTAGAGGTTTATTTCTACTTAGACTCTTATTGGGTTGTAGGACATGTAGACTTTTATTCCTATTAAAACTCTTATTCCTCAGACAACAAGGAGTTAGGATCTCCAAGGCTATATAAGAACAGTCTTTTAAACCAATTAGATGCATTAATCTTCAGAGCACCAATCAAGAAGAGAGAGTTATTTTGTGAAGCCTATTTAATATTCATCTCTTTTGTTCCTTTAGTTGAGAGTTGTATTAGGCTTTTGGGGTGTGATTTGGAATTGAGAGATTGAGAGATTCCACTTTGTATTCCTCACAATGAGTAAAGTTTTTCTCCTCCTTGGCCCGTGGACGTAGGCTACAAACCGAACCACGTATATCTTTGTGTTTGTGTGTTCTTGATATTTTTATTGCTCTCGCGTGATTGATATTAGCTTATCCTAGGGAATTTGTCATAATACATAGCAATTAAATTCAAAAATTGAATCCAAGTTCAACTCCAATAATGATCGCTCCATGAAGGAGGAGATTCGCGCTGATAGCCTTTAGCACCTTCTAGGCGAAGGTCACGAGGTTCTCGCTATTGGCGGTTGTCGGTGACCACCTCACTCCCGTTGGAATTGATGTGACTAAAGATCTCCTATCCATTTCTCCATGGTGCTGTGAGATTGTACAAAAATCCATGTTATGGAGTCGAAGCTGATGAACCCCTCAAAGATCTTGCTATTGGCGATAATGATAGGGAGGAGGGTCAGAGGCGGGCGGGGGCTGAGGGAGTGGCGGCAGCATGACATGAAAGGTGGTCGAAAATGGGTTGATGGCTGCCTGTTGAGTGTGGGCGTGGGATCCAACGCTGGACAAGAGAAGGAGAAGGGCAGTTTTAAGTGTTTTTAAAGTTTTTTCTAGTAAAATAGAATATAAATATATGGATATATTATCTTTTGTGTTTTAACATAAATTAATCTGAGCAGAGGGTCTAAGCATTCATTTAAAAGTTATTGAGTTTACAAATAAATCAGGGTAAAACTCTAGGTTTGGAAACAAAAACGCTTTTGACTATCCACAATTAAAAGTCTCATAATTATGTATTTAAATATAGAAAATAAAGAGAAAAAACTCATTTTGACCATATTGTAGATAATACCTCACAACTATAAAAATTAGAGATAACCCCTTGGACTTCCTCATTAACCCCCCTCAAATGTTGGGTGCATTAATCTCCCAAGGGGCGGCTCTCTGGTGCAAGTTAGCAGGCGATTTTCCTGCTAACTTGCGCCCCCGCCGTGGTTTGAATAATGGCAAAAAAGAAAGGAAAAAATAGGAAGAAAATTCTTGAAATTGGATTAAGATCATCGAATTCAAGCTTCTCTGAGGATCATGCTGTTGCTGGATTTGATGAAGATGATGAAGGATCCAATTCGGATCTCATGGGTTCAACTGGTCCAAAGGGAGAAAAGAAGAAAGTCCTAATGACAGATCTTTTAAAATCAGATCTATCGCAGCAAGCTGGATTCAAATCTCATCGGAATCTTGTTGCAAGTGATTCCTCGAAGATTTCTTGGGTTGAGGATTTAGATCCAACTGATAATCTTATTCAGCGGCATCAATCCTTGAATTCAGCATGTAAGTCTGTTACAAATCTTGATTATTCTGTGATTTCTGCTAGGAATCAAGATTGTCTTACTCCGCAAGTGATTTCTGGATCTCGTGTCTCGTTGGGGTTTCGATCTGGTTCTGGTGGATCTGGTAAGGTTTCTTGGGCTGATGAAGTTGACATTGCTAGTGATCAGTCAAAATTGTTTCCTGCTAGTTCTTTTAATGCCAATACTCAGAATAATCTGATTTCTCTGCTGGATGATTCCTCTGCTCCTATCAAGAACAATTTCAAAAACCAAAATGACAAAAATGAGAGCTTAAAAGATGCTGGAAATTTGGATTCCTGTGATAAGAATGTTATTAATAATGAAGGAAAAGGGGATATTGATTCTGGTAATGTCAAGAAAAGTTGGATTAGCCTATTTGCTGATAATAGGAAAACTGGTTGTGGCTTGAACTTAAATTTTGTGAAACCAGAAAATAATGATTTTGTATCATTTAGTGAGGAGGAATGGAATGAAGGTATTTCTAACTGGCAATTCTCTCTAATTGGTAAAGTGCTTGGTTTAAATGTCAAATACAAGGCTATGGCGAATTATGTTCACAAAGTCTGGAATAAATGGACTGCACCAGATTTATGCTTGCTCAAACCTGGTCTTTTCCTGTTTAAATTTCAAAACAAGGAGCAAATGGAGGACATACTCGTGAATGACCCATGGTTTTTTGGCTCTAGACCTCTATTGTTGAAAATATGGTCCAATGATGATGATATTGATAAGATTGATGGAAGTGTTTACCCCTTATGGATCCAATTGCCAGGGCTAAGATTAAATCTGTGGAGTTCAAAGGCTATAAGCAAAATAGCAAGTCATGTGGGTAAACCTGTAGCAACTGACAAGCTTACTGCTAGCAAGCAAAGGTTGGCTTATGCTAGAGTTTTGGTTGAAGTCCATATGCCCTCCTCTCTTCCAGACTATATTCCTATACATGGACCAAATGGTCAAGTATATAATCAAAAAGTGATCTATGAATTCAAGCCAAAATGGTGTGATAGTTGCAAAATTGTGGGGCATGATACAAATTTCTGTAAAAAGCACCCTAAGATACAGAAATGGGTACCTAAGACTAGTGCAGGAATTTCTGACAAGTCTATCCATATTCTGAGCCAGCATGAGGATCAGATACACAATAGGCCAAATCCTGTGCATGCTGTGCATGATCAAGCTCAATCAGAAATTGTTTCAGGATTTTCTAAGATGCCTGAAGGAGATGAGATTCTGCAGAATAATCAGTTAAGCAAAACCTCTAGCAGGTCTGTACAGGATGTGCATGTTCTGGCACAAAATGCAAATGTTGTTGCTAAAGGCACTTGTCTGCCTGGGGCTTTTGAGAACTTTACTGAATCAACTTCTAAATATAATGTGTGTATTCAGGAGACTAAAATGGAGGATTTTTCAAGTAGGGTTAATGCTCAGGCTTTTTCTGCTGGAAAAAATAAAGGCTTAGCTGATAGCAGTAAATATCCTCTAGGGAGCAAAGCTGTGCAGGCTGTGCATGTTCAAGATTTTGGTTCTGTTGGATCCAATAAAGGCAAAAGCTTGCAATCCCCTAAAACATGGTCTGGTATGCAAAATACTGGTCTAAAAGTCTTTCCAGGATTGGAGAACTCCTTCTATCATCTCAATAATCTAACTGATGATCCCTCTTCAATAGATAGGGGGGTCTACAAGATTATGAATTTCTCCTTTTGGAACATCAGAGGGCTAAATAAGTCCTCTAAACAACATTTGGTCAAATTCCATATTCAACAATACCATTTGTCTTTTATGGCTCTCATTGAAACAAAAATCAAAGAATGCAAAATTCCTTTTATAGCAAGGAAAATTGCTTGTAATTGGAAATGGTATTCAAATGTTATAAATTCTTCCAAAGCTAGAATTCTGATTTTATGGGATCCTAATATTTTGGACATCCAAGTTGACAGTTATTCTTCTCAGCATATTACCTGCCTAGTCAAATCCATGGATGGGAGAATAGACTATTTTCTCTCCTCTATATATGGATATAATCAAATTGAGAGCAGGAAAACTCTTTGGCTTGAGCTAAGACAAATTCACCACATAGTTGGTAATAAGCCTTGGATTCTCAGTGGTGATTTCAATGCTATATCTAATGATGAAGACAAATTAGGAGGAGCTATGGTGACTGAGGCTGAAACACTGGATATCAGGGAATTTATTACTGATTGTCATCTTAATCACTTGAAAACTGAAGGGTGTTTCTTTATGTGGAACAACAAACGAGAGGCAGCTACCAGAGTGTGGAGTAGACTTGATAGAACTCTGGTCAATGATGCTTGGATTAATCTGCATAACTCTAGCCATGTTGAATATTTGCTTCCAAATTGCTCTGATCATTCTCCTGCATTGGTGTCAATATATGATGAATGTATCCAAGGGAAAAAGCCTTTCAAATTTTTCAATATGTGGAGCAAACATGATGATTACTTACCCACTGTGACCTCCATCTGGCAGGGGAAAATTTCAGGCTGTATCATGTTTTCAGTGACCAGTAAATTGAAGCTTCTGAAAGCAGCTCTCAGAGAATTAAATAAGAGAAATTTTCACAATATATCAGAGCAAGTTATCAGAGCAAGGTTAAATCTGCAGAATGCTCAAAAAAATCTACAATCTGACCCTCTTAATACTGACCTGATTGAACAGGAAAAAAAATACATGCTCACTTACAATAAGCTGCTGGAGTGTGAAATTTCTTTCTATCAACAGAAATCTAGGATTCAATGGTGTACTCAAGGGGACAGGAGTTCAAGTTTTTTTCACTCAGCTATCAAAACTAAAAGGCATCTCAACAGAATCAGTGTTCTCTATGATAGAGCAGGAAACAGAATTACTGATAATGACTTAATCTTTCAGGAGCTACTGGAATATTACAAGAATCTATTGGGTTCAAGCACAACTCTAGACAAGCCTGATATTAATGTCATTCATAGTGGTCCATGTTTGAATGATGCTCATAAAAATTTCTTAGCTTCAGCTGTGACCAGAGATGAAATTAGACATGCTGTTTTCTCAATGGATGATAGGAAAGCTCCGGGCCCTGATGGATTTGGTATATCCTTTTACAAATCAGCTTGGTGCATTATTGGAGATGAGGTAACTGAAGCTATTTTGGAATTCTTTAAAATAGGTAAAATTCTGGGCATGATTAATTCTACTGCCATCACCTTGATCCCAAAAGTAAAGTGTCCCAAGTCTCCATCAGACTTCAGACCTATAGCTTGTTGCAATAGTCTCTACAAAATTATTTCGAAAATTCTGGCTAATAGAATCAAATCTGTGATGGGTTACTTGATTAATGACAGTCAGTCTGCTTTTGTTAAAGGAAGACAAATCTCTAGCAACATCCTCCTTGCAAATGAGATTGTGAAGAACTATAATAGGAAGCATATCTCTCCTAGAATTATGTTGAGTATAGATATAAAAAAAGCCTTTGACACTGTTAACTGGGATTTCCTACATGAGATGTTAGAAGGCCTTGGTTTTCCTGTCAGCTTCATCAACTGGATCATGGTTTGCATTTCAACTCCCAAATTCTCTTTATCACTAAATGGTACTCTTCATGGGTATTTCAAAGGCAAGAGGGGTCTACGGCAAGGAGATCCTATCTCTCCTTTCTTATTTAATTTGGGAATGGAATTTCTATTAAGAAGGCTGGACTTGCTTAAGGAGAACAGATCTTTTAAGTATCATCCAGGTTGCGGTAAGCTCAAAATATCTCATCTTCTGTTTGCTGATGACCTTCTACTTTTCTCCAAAGGTGATTCTCACTCAGTGGAGCTGCTCCTCAATTGTTTTAAAGATTTTTGTACTGTTTCTGGGCTTGAAGCAAACCCTGACAAGTGCAAAGTTTTTTATGGTGGAGTTGATGACAATACTAAAAGATCTATTAACAGTCTCTTAAATGTCAAAGAGGGGGTATTTCCTATCAAATATCTGGGAGTTCCATTAACATCCAAAAGAATATCTTTCAACGATTGCTCTTCACTATTGAACAATATAGCAGGTCAATTTCAGTCCTGTTTGAAGAACAGAATGCTTACATATGCTGGCAGATTGCAGATTATTAGAAGCATCATTCTGGGCATCCAAACCTACTGGTTATCAAATTATGTCCTACCTATTAAAGTCCTTAAGAAAATAGATGAAATGTGCAAATGCTTTCTGTGGAACAAGACTGAACATCACAAAATTGCACTTATATCTTGGGATAAGGTATGTCTGAGCAAGAGGCAAGGTGGACTTGGCATCTATTCTGCCTCTTTATGGAATTTTGCTGCTACTCTAAGAACTATTTGGTTCATTCATTTGAATAAGGAAAGCCTTTGGATTAAGTGGATCCATGGCTCATACTTAAGCAATAGTGATGTCTGGCATGTCCAAGCAAAAAGTAGTGATTCATGGATGTGGAAATGCATCTTGAAAACAAGAGATAAGGCAATCGGAACTTATGGTGGAGTTGAGAATCGGAAGAATCTTATTCAAAATTATGACAGGAACTCTTATATTCAACTCTCAAAGCTGTATTCTGCCCTTTCCCCTACTGTCTCAGTTGTTCCATGGCACAGAGCAGTTTGGGCTAATTCAAATATGCCTAGAAATTCTTTTATCAGCTGGCTTGCAGTACAGGATCGATTACTTACACAAGATAGACTGCTTAAGAGGAATATTGTGAGTGTAAACTCCTGTTGCTGGTGTTCGGGGTCAGAGAGCAGAGATCATCTATTTTTCGATTGCCTCTACTCAAGGGATGTTTGGTGCATGGTTATGAATTGGTTACAGTTTAGATGACAATCTACTTGCTGGAATCAGATTATCAACTGGTATTGCCATTGTTTGAGGGGGAATGGCTTTAAACAGAAAGTCAAGAAAATGGCTCTCACCACTACAATATATCACATTTGGTGTCAAAGGAACTATAAGATTTTCAGACAGGAAAATAAGCCAGTATCTCAATTGTTTAAAGAGATTAAATTCAACCTTCTAACAGTCATCATCAATGGTCCTTTTTCGGATGAAGATAAGAAGTGGATGTGCACACTGTAAATTCTAACACAGTGGTGCTTGTAGTTTTCTTTTTTGTATCCTCAGGCTATCTGAGATTTTGATGTGCATAACATTCTATATTTGGATGATGAAATAAATCTTCATTAACCAAAAAAAAAATGTTGGGTGCATCTCAAAAAAAACCCCTTAACTATTATAGTTTGAGAAACCACCTTAACTTTGAGCCTATTGCAGATATCATCCGTCAAGTCTAAAAATTTGGGAAATCCCTATGAACTCTTCTCACTTTATGCATTGAAACCTAACATTATTAGGTCTAACATGTCCATGACAAGTAGATGACTGAGAAAAGGACTCAAATACCCTTAAATTATAAAAAAATTACTCTAACTTTTTGGGGTAAGAGAAAGAGGGGGAGAAAGAGAACAAAATGCATTATAAATTAAAAATAGTTCTTTTTTTACCAGTTGGGGTTTTCTTTGTAATTGAATGAGTTGATTTTCAAAAGAGTACTTTAGTTATTTTATATTTTGAAATGACGTTAGGAGGAATTGGTGAGAAAAATATGAAAGATTGCGGGTATTTTGTAAGACACCCCATAGTTGAAGGGTTTTCTGTAATTTTCAAAGTTGAGTTGGATTCTCTATAATATGCCCAAATTTTAGGGTGATTTTCTCTAATTAAATTAATTGGTAAAGATTTTTTAAGACCGTCCACCATTATTGAGGGTCTTCTTCAAAAAGTAACCCTATAATCATATATGAAAAATTACACCTGCTTAAAGTATATTTGAAAATTATGAATTAGTCTTACTATAAGCCCCCAATTTTTTGTTTATATAATATATTTAATTGAAGGGTTTTCTATAAAATAAATATTTATTCCTATTCGATATGAAGAAATTCCCTAAAGTATAAATTTATTAGAATGAAATTTATGGATTAATCATAAATTAATCCTAAATTGGATCTAATAGTAAAGGAAATTTGCATATGTAATCTTAGGGTTATAAGAGCAAAGAAAATAAGTAATTGAGTTACTTCGCAAATAGGCCCATAGCCTATATAAACCCAAAATTTAGGTTCCTGTTCTTTTTCCTGATAATGTATCTTTTTAGGAGTAGAAATTTTAAAGGAAAAGAAGGCAAGGGTTTCTCTACTGGATTATTAATTTGGGGAATTTTTCTCTTTGATATATATCTTTTATTTTCATTTGGATTTGTAAAAACCTAGAAATTCAAGCTTAAACCATTAGGATTTTTTTAATGTTATTCCTGATGATTTGAAGTAGATTTGATGAGACCCAATAGAGTTTACCCACACACCAATATTAAGGTTAAATGAAGTTACAGGTTTTGAACAAAAAACCCTAGTTTGCTTACTTTTCTTGATGTTTGATCATGAAAACAAGGTAGAAACATGTGATGTGTGAACGAAAGCTGCATGAGGTGGCCCACACCACCACGTGAATGAAACGGAAGAAACCGTGTGAAAGAGGGATGTGATTGGGTTTTTCTCTCGTGGGGTCCACGCTTTAGTGTTTCACGTGAACAAGTTGTTTGCTTCCTGTTCGTGTTCTGGCCCACCCGATCGCATGATATTAATACCCTTGCCTAGGGTTTCGTGAAAGCTGTGCGAAGTGAGGGGGTCAGCAGAGGGCTTCTAATTGCGGCTGTGGGCGTGCAGAGGCTAAAGGCAGCGATCAAAAGCAGATTCTTTTGGAGTTTTGTGTAGCTGTTTTTAGAGTTTGAGTATCCTCTTTGAGAGAAATTTGTGAGAGGGATTTGAGAGATAATTGTGTGAGGGTTTAGATTGAGTGATTGTAAACCCTAGTTGTATTATCTCCCCTCTAATAGTAGATCTCCCCCCTCCTTGCCCCGTGGACGTAGGCAGTTTGCCGAACCACGTAAAATTGGTTTGTTTGTGTTTGTGGCCATTGTAATAGTTTTAGGATCCCTCGACGCGCAGTCCTAGAGCTGACGAGAGGAAGAGCAAATATCCCACTTTGATGGGATATTAGGCTTCCGATTCTTGTTTGTAGGCATCGAAAATTGCCGATAGGTCCCCGGACATAGCTCGGTGTCAACGAGCGACGATCGAACGTCACTACCCGGTTCACAAGAGCTCAAATGACGCCGGTGAGCGACTGAAGCAAACCGACGGATTACGTGAGTCGACAGAACGTCAGAATCACGAGGATACGGGTTGACCAAAAACCCCGCTATCACCGCAATCGGACCAACGCCCGCTGTGCCCCGATCACCCCACAGATGATCCAACCATCGGGGCCTACAGAGCTCGCCGTCACGATTCCAACGCATCCAAAATCACTCAAATCCGAGTTCGGACGAAAAGTCAACGGCGAGTCAACAGCGGGACAACGGCACGGCCCCGGGCTGAACCGGGAACACCCAAACATGTCTTGGCTGGCTCGAGACACCCC
>BQKN01060102.1:6733-30876 GCA_022839385.1 Asparagus kiusianus
AGTTGTGAACCAGAGACCTGTTGTAGGATGACTAGTTACATGACTTATATTCTTGGCTAAGTATGATTCTTGTGAGACGTAGATCAGTTGTATTTCTTTCCATACATAGATCGGGGTTAATATTTAATTATTTACAATTCGAGACATATGGTATATACATGAGGGTTTCCTTGTTTGGATTATTTCGCTCGACGTACTACGTCTCGAGTTGTAGATTTTTAAGTATTAATTCCATCTAGTGTATGCCCTTGTTACTTGGATGATTAGTCTGATCGCCAGCTGCATGACCTCGTTACCTGATCGATTTTGGATGCTTTATGTTATCAGGATTTAGTAGTGTTTTCATGTTGATTTGTGGATTTCAGTTGTACGTTCTTTTGTTGTTTTTTTTATCGTATCATTTTTCGCATTTGATTTTCGTTCGTTCTATTTTCTTTTGAGGGGTCTAGCTGTACGCCATGCACCTGACGTACACCTGTTTTCTCTGGTATACGTCAGACTTAGAGGAAGAGAAGGTTCATCTGGGAGATCGTTATGAGCTAGAGGATTCTCAACAGAAGTGTCTTGCAGATATAGTTGAAGATTAGGCCGAAGCAGTTATCTCTTCTTAGTTGATGATCTCAGTTGTTCTTGTAGTATTTTCCTTTCTATTACCGTTGAACGACGTAGTTTACATTTTCTTCAGTATTCATTTGTTCAATTTGTATAAGGGCATGTTTGACCCGTATCATTATGTCTTGGATGATATTCATTTGTGATATGATATGTATTTTTTTATTATGAGTTTGTCTATTATATTCTTGCTGATGTGATCGGGGACCTGTGCCTTTGCATTGTATCTATTTCTAGATGCTTAGCGTATTGGATTGAGAAGAAAAGAGAAAAAAATGATAGTGTATATTTCTTCTTAATCTAATACGTCGCGGGCTTGTTCACGTTCCGATTCTCGGGTATTTTGGGAAGTGGGGCGTGACACGCTGCATCTGGGGAAGAAAGAGAAGGGCAATTTGGGGTTTATTATAAATACAATACCTTTTATTCTATATGGCTGACGTGGAGGGGCCCAGACACATTACATGCAGTTTCTTGTGTCTGATCTATAAGGTGAAAAGGTGGAAGGGTCAGGTCAGATGTACTTCCCATTATTTGGGTCTTGACACAATTTTCTCTAGAAACTTTAACATCGTATAAAACTAGAAATTACAAGCATTTTCTATGGGTTGTGTTGCATAAATTTCAAACTTTGGGCCATTGTTCCCAATTTTTTAGACTTTAAGGGAGTTTTCTATAATTTTTAACTTTATAGGGGAGAGCTTGAAATTTATGGGTTTCATGTGTCATTTCTAGGTTGTGAAATTTTAGGGTGGTTTTACTAATTTTAAACCCTTAAGGGTGTTTTTTATATTTTTAAAAATTTGAAGGTGTTTTCTTTACAAATTTTAAATTTATAGAGGCTGCTAAAAAATTTTAGCTCTCATATATCATTTATGAGTTTAGAAATTTCTTAGAGTTTTTTATACTTTTGAACACTTGAGTGTGATGTTTGCAGTTTTTAAACTTTGAAGGTAATTTTTACAAATTTCAAATTTGCATGGGGCTGTTGACAATTTTCAGATTTCATGTGTCATATGTAGGTTGTGAAATTTCAAGATGGTTTTACTAATTTTAACACTTGAAGGATTTTTCTTTGCCTTTTTTTGGAACTTTGAGGGTGTTTTATGGAAATCTAAATTTATAGGTGGTCATTGGAAATTTTTAGATTTCTTGCGTCATTTATAAGTTTAGAAATTTCTGTGATCTTTTTTTTTTGTATTTTTAAGCTCTTGAAGATGCTTTTTGTAAACTTTTTAAACTTTAAGTGTGTATTTTTACAAATCTCAATTTTCAAGGGCTTGCTGGTTATTTCCAGGTTTCATGTGTGCTACTCGTTAGTTTGCTTTTAGGGTGTTTTATGTAATTTTAAACTTTTAAAAGTACTTTTTACAATTGTTGAAACTTTGAGGGTGTTTTAGAAAAAATACCGATCTCAATGGACAAATGGGGCTGGTAATAGTTCACCCATTATGACACATTTATATTTAATGAAAATAATACTCACCCATTTATGACCCATTTAACTAAATGGGTAGATTTTGATGGGTCTTTTTGTGGGTGGTTATAGGTCAAAAAATGGTTTGCATCAAATTTGCGGAGAAAGTATTCTAAGGGAACACCTCTATAGAAAGGATTGATGTGTACCATTTACGGGTGGTTAGAAGGTTAGTTTGGTAATTTTTACTATCTTATCAATTGTGTATCACCCACTTCTAAAAGGTGTAGTTTTGATAGGATCCCTACTGAAATTTGCCATCGGTAATGGGTATGCAATAAAACCATTATCATGAAAACATTATCATGATAATGAAAATCCTATGCAGTTTTATCTTATTCCTTAAATTTGGAAAAGAAGGTAAAGATTAGAGTAATTGGGCTATATCCAATTACCACTTTTTTAATAGTATTTTTCATAACATTAAAGATAATGCGAACCCTCAAAAATAATCAACAGGTTCCCTTTCATTTTCTTGACTGCAAAATAAAATAGCACAATTATAACCTTTCAAATTTTTATTTGTATAGCTTCCAAACCTATCCTATTTGAATATTTGCTAATATTTGGAAAAAAAAAACTCCCTCTCTCCAATAAAAAAAGATCATTTCGTGTATAACTTCCAAAGTATATCCTCTTAATAACTTTAGCCCCAAAGCTACATACATATTTGCAAATTGACTCCTATAAAGTAACATTATTAAATGAGAAGTTATTAAAAAATCCAATATGGAAGAATGTAGAGATTAATTAGTGGATATGCAGATGAAAGGTAAATATGCAAATATGATATATTTGGCTAGTATATATGTAGGAGATCCATTGATTTCTTTGCATCTATACCAACAAAATCATTATTTGCAAAATTATCCCCAGTATTAGTATTTGAGAATGCACCCAAATACTCGAATTCTCTACCCCGCTCTGTTAAGGTATTTGTATGAGGACATGCATGAAATTTTAGGGTAGAAAAATTAAATGTCGGAGTTTTGGGATAACTTAATATGTTTCAAGATTTGCATAGTAAATTTGCAAATATAGATGATAGGAGGGATACGTATGCAGAAACCATTTTTCAACTTAGATACCAAAAGTTTTTTGACATTTTGAAATTTTAAAGTTTACACCAATTTTAACTTTGATACATCAAAAGTTTTTCTGACACTTCGAAATCTTAAAGTTACACATTTTCGAACATTTATATGGCGAGCTTTTTTTTTTTGACATTTTGATACCCCAAAGGCCACACACATTGTTGCATTTCTTGCACCAATGTTTCGTTTTTGGCACCTTAATATCCTATAGAAGTTTGGGGGTACAAAAGTTGAAGAGTGTGTGAACTTTAGAATATCAATAAGTTGAAAATATGTAAATATTAAAGTATCAAACTTAAAAATTGTTTATAAATTTTAGAATATCAAACTTAGAACTTTGGGTATCATGGTGTCAAACAAGTGTTCGAGGCACCAAAACAAAAGTCAATAAAAAGGATGGGAAGTCGAGTGGAGCACCAAATTTCAAATTAACTCTGTCATTTCTTCCTTGCAAACCGATCTGACTGCCCTAACAGTCCCTACATGTTATCAAACGGCCTACATTACTTGATATATAACTCGGACAAATTTTCAAAAACGACCTCTTTCCACATTTAATCCCAAAAAACCTATTTCTACAATATTTTCAAAAACCGACCCGGTTTCAGCGCTTTCAGCCTTAGCGCTGAAACCAGGTCGGTTTTTATGAAAAAATTTCCGAAACTTCACGGGAGTTGAACTCGCGTGAAGTTCAACTCCCGTAAAGTTTCGGAAGTTTTTTCATAAAAACCGACCTGGTTTCAGCGCCAAGGCTGAAACCGGGTCGGTTTTTGAAAATATTGTAGAAATAGGTCTTTTTTGGGATTAAATGTCCATATAACTCCCTCCTCCTTTTCAAAAGTTGTCCTATATAACTCCCATAAAAAAACCCTAATAACTATAACTATGTAAGTTTATATCCAAACCTCAGCCGCCACTTGGATCTCCCTCCTCCGTTTTCCTAAACCCAAACTTTAGGCCCCGTTTGGAACACTTTTTTTGGGGTGTTTTTTGGGTGAAAGCCTGACAAACTGTCAGGCTTTCACCCAAAAAACCCCAAAAAAAAGTATTGTCCAAACGGGGCCTTAGAGTTCCAACTGGTCCCCCAACAATGAAGACGATCCTGTCCTCACAGACAATGGACATCCCCCAGGGAGTGAAGGTGAAGGTGGACGCCAAGATCATCGAGGTCGAGGGACCCCGAGGTAAGCTCACCCGCAACTTCAAGCACCTCAACCTTGACTTCCAGCTCACCGATGGCGGCCGCAAGCTCAAGGTAGACGCCTGGTTCGGATCGAGGAAGACGATGGCGGCCATCAGGACTGCCATCAGCCACGTCCAGAATCTCATCACCGGAGTCACCAAGGGTTATCGGTACAAGATGAGGTTTGTGTACGCTCACTTTCCGATCAATGCTAGCATTGGCAACTCCAACACCATCATCGAGATCAGGAACTTTTTGGGTGAGAAGAAGGTACAATGTTTGGTCGGATTGATGGATTTAGCGCGCAATTTTTTCATCTTTAACATCCCTTCATCAGTGAATCAACAGTACAAGTCAATATTCATTCATATTTTTCGCTTTGTTTTACTAACAATCAATTTCATCTTCACAAGCTTAATTTAATGGGTTAGGCTTTGGCTTGCATCAGACTGAGTAACAATTAGTTATTTAGAACAACTCCAACGGGGCTGCAAAAATGGATTTTGCAGCCCCGTTGCAGTACAACCGGCTACATCTCCAGCTGCAAAATGCAGCCGGAGGGAATGAGGCTGCATGTATGCAGTCTCTCTCCTGAATTTGCAGTTGGCTGCAGAGCAACTGTTTATTTTTCTAAATACCAAATTTGCCCTTTTATGATTGGTAATCAATTAGTTATTACTTTCATTTCTTTTTTAATTAGTAACTAGTAATTTAAAATCAACATAAGTTTATATCTACTAATTATTTTTAAATTAAAATTTTATAGTTGGAAATGTCTTGTCGATACCTTCAAAATGAGACTAATATTGAATAATATTAATTAAAATATAAAATTCCAAAAACCAAGTAATTAAAAATAAAAAAGTATTAGAAAATTAGATGGAAGATAAACATACTAATATTGAAATACATCGAAACTTTAATTAAAAAGTTACATCGCTTTAATTCCATGTCTTTCCCACAAATGTTCAATCAATGTATTTCAAAGTGCAAAATGAGCTTCTTTATTTTCCACTTATTATGTCGAGCAAGGAACCGTTGGAATCGTCCAGTTTCGGTTATCTCCATATTTTCAGCATTCGGAATTGATTGTGAAGTTAAAATGACAACATCTTCTTGCTCGTCGCGTTCATCTTCGACAATCATATTGTGCATTATAATACAAGCAGTCATGTGATAGAGACTTGGGTTGTATGAGATGTCTAAAGTCCTACATCGAGTAGTTTGGGATGCTTGATGGGGTATTTAAGTGGCTTGGTTCTTCCCCCTTAACAGCTAGCTTTTAAGGGTGAGATCCCTAAGTTGCAGGGTGCCTATCAAATAGTATCAAAGCTGGTTATCGACGTCACGAAAAGGGCTACCTGTGAAGGGGCTGACCGGAAAGGTCGAGTGAAGCAACGCCGAGTGAACCGTTATAAAGTGCAGCCTCCGGGACTTCGGTTCTCAGGGGCGGTGCTATGATAGGGACTTGGGTAGTATAGGATGCCTAAAGTCCTACATCGAGTAGTTTGGGATACTTGATGGGGTATTTAAGTGGTTTGGTTCTTCCCCCTTAACAGCTATCTTTTAAGGGTGGGTTTCCTAAGTTGCTTGGGTGCCTATCAAAGTTGCTTGGGTTCCCCCTTAACCTGTCTCTAATACCATTTGATAGGCACCCTAGCAACTTGGGGAACCCACCCTTAAAAGTTAGCTATTAAGAGGGAAGAACCAAACCACTTAAATACCCCCATCAAGCATCCCAAACTACTCAATGTGAGATTTTAGGCATCCCATACTACCCAAGTCCCTACCATCATGATATTATGCAGAGTTCGTTTATCCCATTAACAGGCTGGCCCCTTGATGATAACAAATCGTGATTGGAGAACACTGAATACCCGCTCCACATCTTTTCGACATGCTTCTTGCATCATTGCAAAATATTATTTCTTTTTATCATCGGAATTGGAAATAGTTTAAACAAGTGTTGGCCATTTCGGATATATGACATCGGCCAAATAATAACCGACATCATAATTTTTTCCTTGAATTGTGTAATGAGCAGGAGCAATACTTTGTGATAGATTGTCAAACAAATTAGACGACTGCAATACATTAATATCGTTATTGGATCCTGGTAAGCCAAAGTATAAGTGTCATATCCATATATCATATAATGCTACTGTCTCAAGAATAATGATTGGACCTCCATGACGTCCTGAGTATTGTGCTGCCCATACTGTTGGATAAATTTTCCATTACCAATGCATATGATCTAGACTTCCCAACATTCCTAGAAAACCCCTTTCTTCGTACTTTTGCAATAACTTTGCAACATCGTCGACATTAGGGGTCCTCAGATATTCATCTTCTTATACTTCTACAATTGCTTAACAAAATCTCTTTAAACATACAATTACTGTTGACTCACCGATCCTATCATATTCATCAGTACTATCTGCTGATGTTCCATATGTCAACATGCGAAATGTCGCTGTTACTTTTTGTAAAGTTGATAGCCCAAGTTTGGCGACACCATCCATCTTCTGTACGAAGAAGTTGTCATGCTTACGTATCGCCTCGACTATATGAAGGAATAAACTCCTTTGTATCCGAAACCTTCTATGGAATAGATTTACACCATATGTAGGGTTATCAGAAAAATAGTCAATGTAGATTCAAGAATTACCTTCTTCCCTCTCGCGATTGATCACCAAATGACTAGGAACTGAGCCAATACGCTTTGGCCGCTCTGCCTCTTAAGAGAGATAAGTCATTATTTCATTATTAGAGATATATATGCGAGCTAAGATTTCATCTTCCTTCTCCCATTGTATCATATCTTCCTCCCAATCGTCAGAAAAAGAAGAAGAAGAAGAAGAAGGTAGATGTGACGGTCCAGCTCCATAGTTCATTATTGAAGAAGTTGTTTATAGAAATAAAAATATAAGTTGTGAGTTGTTTAGAGTTGGATGTAATGTCATGATATAATATTTCTCCCTGCATAGGATTCTTTTCACCAGCATTGGATTATCTCTGTGTGGGATTCTTCCCCACATTGAATTCCTTCCGTGTTGGAGTCTCCCCACATTGGATTCTCTCTGTGTTGGAGTTTCCCTTCACTGGATTCTTACTAGCATAGAGTCTCCCCACGTTAGATTTCTGCCAGCGTTGGATTCCTCCCGTGTTAGAGACTCTTCACATTGGATTCCTTTCGTGTTGGAGTCTCCCCATATTGGATTCTCCTGGTGTTAGAGACTCCCTACATTTGATTCCTTCTGTGTTGGAGACTCCTCACATTGGATTCCTTTCGCGTTAGAGACTCCCCACATTAGATTCTCCTTGCATTGGTTTCTCCTCAGTAATGATTTCTATTCGAAGTATCTCTATAAATATTTGCCCAACAGGAAACTAAAAAGAACCTCGACATTGAAACTCTCAATAAAAATAATCAAGAAATTGTTGATCTTTTAAAAAAAAGTCATGGACAACGAGAAAATGATAGAATGACAATGCACCAGATTATGATGTTAAGGGCCGAAAACGATATAAAAATTAGATCTTCAAAGGGAACGACAAGAAAGTAAAATTATGTTAATTAATCTTGATGCTATTATTGATTCTTCGGAACACGAGTATTTTCGAATTAAAAAACAAGAGATTTTAAATAGAAACACAACTGGAGGTTATTCATCTGATATTCCTAATCCTGAATATAGTTATACAGGAAGTCAATACGGAATACCTGACTATAGAAGCGGTGGATATGGAGGACCTGCCCGATTTTTAATTTTTTTCCATATACTTTATTTTTCTACGTAAAGCCGCTGAATTTAATATATAAAATTTCATCACTTTCGGCAAACAATAACTCATTATGGAGTGAGAATTGGACTTTGGAGTAGTTATGAAGATTGTTCCAAATATTATACTATACTTTCTAATTGTTAAAAGATTTTTCTGGACCTGCATTTTCGGGCCAACTTCACCAGTACCATGTTTCTAATTATTTTTCGGTTCTCTCTAAAATGAACCGCACATTATCTTTATTTGCCTTCGGTTTTATTTTTAAAGGCTCTTATCTATTTTTTATTATCAATTCATTAAAGATAATTAATTTTATTTAAATATATGATTATATTATATATTATAATTTTAATATTAATTTATAATATATTTTATATTTTAAATTAATTCATATAACTTTTTATCATTTTATATTTTTTATATTTTCAAAATTATTTAAAGTATTATATAAATAATCATTTAATAATATATATTTTTAAAAGGAGTTTCATATGGAGGGGGTGGTTGGAGTGCCCCCTCTAAAACAAAATATGCATGAGAATATTCTTTGGGGAGGTTGCAAAATGTAGTCTGGCTGCGAAATACAGCCTCCCCGTTGGAGCTACTCTTATTTTGGTTTCAAGTCCTAGATTTTCTTCTTTGTCATCTAGGTGTCATCTATTACTTGGAAATGGATAACAACATACTTTAGAAAAAAAATAAAAAAAAGATGGATAAAGTTAATGATTCTGAAATTGGTAGATAAAAGCTCATTGTATAAGTGTTGGGAAATTTTTCAATGCAACCATTTGTGATGGGAACAACTAAAGATGTCAACTGGAGGTTTGAGGCCGCTCAAATACCTTATGAAATGGATGCTCCACTTTATATCATCTTAAAAGCAGCGGTAGATAACATAATATAGAAAGCAATACAGATAGAGAAAGCTCATAAGACGAGTGTTGAGACAGTTTCCTACGCAAAAGAAAAAGTATTTCTCTTGAAAAGTATATAGGTGATCAATTTGAGGCCAGAGACTAAACATTAATAAGATGGAAATTTCACTTTATTTATCTGGTCATTACTTTTGAAGGTGAACTTTGTATTGCACTTCACTACATTTGTTCATATGTAATATGATGGTGTCATCTTTATTTGAATCATTTACTTGCTCAAGCATTTGTTTATTTTTTTTGGCACCCTGCATTTCTCGTAAAGTCTTATTTTTCCTTTATTATTTGCCAATCAGGTATTGCATGATTTGTAAAACAATGTGACCCTTACAGATAAAAGGAAATTTATCACATTCATTCAGTTGCTTCGGCATTACCTCAGCAACAATATTTCTTCATTCTTTTTGTTGTATCCATCACTTGCGAACCGTATACAGTGTACGTTTTGTCCAAACAACAGTGATGGTCCTTGATAGTTTTGGATGCTATGGTAAGTGTGACTTAAGTTGTAAGAATGTCTGGAACCGTCAAGATTTCGTATGTGTTGCCAAATCCAAAATGATCACACATGTTGAGAGACGAATAGAAAGAAACCTTTTTATGTGCTCGTGGTGGTTATATATATATCTGTTTAATTGTTGTATTTGTTGATATTGATGTTGTTGTGGAGGAAATCTTGTAGGCTTTTCATCTAGGAGGATGGAAGCTACAATAGAGGATTTTCGGACAGATAATATCTATGGCAGGGAGTCTGAATTAAGTTTTTCCTTAATGAACGAATGTCAGTTTTTCTCTTTGTGAAGTCCTCCTCGTATAATTATCACTTAGTCTTCTCACATTATGCTAATTCTATATTTTAAAAAAATTATAATGTTTTTCATGTAAAAAAAAAAGTTCCCCTGCTATATTAACCTAAAGGAGAAATACATCATTTTTTTACTGTGTTACCACTACAAATTTGGAATTAGTTGATCATCTAAAAATTTCTTGATAAATATAATCCTCCCCATAAGACCTGGGCGATGTGCAATACCAATTATAATAATTTCCTAGGAATACTTATAATGTAATGCATTGTTTCATTAGGTAAGGAAGGTTGATATGCTTGAGGGTGTGTCAATTACTCGCTCCGAGAAGGTGAAAGATGAGCTTGTCCTTGATGGAAATGATATTGAACTTGTTTCGCGCTCTGCTGCCTTGATTAATCAGGTTAATATTTACTTTTTTCTTTAAAAATTACCTATATTAATTAACTACTCTCTTTGTGCTTTCTTATTGTGCCTACTTGTATGATAATTTGTTGCTAATGAAGTCTCTTGTTTGGTAACAGAAATGCCATGTTAAGAACAAGGACATCCGAAAGTTTCTTGATGGTATCTACGTCAGCGAGAAGGGAACCATGGCTGAAGAGTAGTATGTTTTGTTAGGATTTTATGTTAGAATTTGAGACCAAGTCAGTCAAGTGAAATTTTTGGTTTACAACTTGTTTCTGGTTATTATTCTTAGTTGTTACTTGTTAGACATGGAAGTAAAAAAAGATTTTGAGGTGTTGTTATGTTGAATGTTCTATCTTTCATGTTGCCAGTGACTGTTCTTTTGTTAAATCTCTAAATTCAGTGTAATGATTTTACTGGTGCATGTTTTCCTGTTAGGATTTATCTTTTACAGGTTTCTTTATGTCTTGCGTGGGCAACTAGTACCATTGTATTTTATTTTATTTTATTGTTCATTTTGGGCTTTCTGCGATAAGAATACTGAGCTGCTTATTGGAGTTTTTGCCGGTTAATACATTTGGCTTGTGTGATGCAATAAACTTGGTCTTGTTTTTCATCCAAAATTACTTAGATTTAGTCTACTGAGATTTATGTAAAGAAAAACTTCATCACCCTTTAAGTTGGTCATGTTCGAAGTTGAAGAAGTGGCTTTTGTTTGTTGAAGGAAAATTAAGGAAAAGAATTGTCTTATATAGCTCCTTATGAATCGTCTCATGAAACGTGTAGCAGTAACATATTCTCATGCCCCCAAACTGCCTGGCTTGATTAAAATCAATGATAGATTTATTGTTCAGTGATGATCGATCTCTCTGATGGCGGAAGAAACCTTATTCAGCATTGGACGAGCTTCAACATTTTGCTCCTTTCATTAAATATATACGTGACTTTCTCTATTTTAAAAGCGGGTCTAAGTCATACTATTTTCTAGAATTGGAGACCAAAATGAAGAACAAATTAGCAGGTTGGGAAGCTGATTGTCGAGCATAGATCACCGTCATTCGATGTGTCCTTTCTTCTATTCACAGTCTGTAAATCCACTCATGGAATTTGATCAATGCAGGCTAAACTAGCTTGGTCAATGGTCATCATGGAAGGGAACTCTGTCTGGGCTTCTTTGATGAGATCATCATCAATACCGACATCTCCTTAAAAGATGCTCGGAATGATCCATCTTTCTGATGTGCACAATCAAATGCTACTGTGAAGATGATGATGCTTCTTCTCAACAGATCATTCATTTTAGGTATAGGCGGATTCATAAAATTCCGTTTCATCCCATTGCTTTCATGATCAAATCTGCCCGTCCTCTCTTCTGATACTTATCAAATCTACTGCTTTCGAAAATTGAGTGGCTTAAATGGGATTATCCTTCGATAGGTATGCTCAATTTAAATAAAGGCGGAGCTTCAAGGAATGGTCTCGTTGTCAAGGTGACGATATTCTAAGAGGCTGCGATCGTAGGATTATCCTTGCATTCCCCAACTTCCACAGCGAGGGCACAAACAGCATGGGAGGAGCTAGAGCTAGATGAGCATTTGCGCTTAATTAGGGTTGGCATGTTAACTGCATCAGAGAACACTCTGAACTTCTTGTAGGCATCCTCAACAATGTTGTTTCTGCTTGTTGAAAATACTTGATTTACTACTTTCTGGCTTATACCCACCACAACAGAAGCTCCAAAATTTCCCCTCTTTCTCCTTCCAGAAGATGCCAAATCTCTGCAGCAATTCTATACAGTCTGATATGACGGCGTCTGCAACAACCATGCAATCCTCAAATCAATTAAATGATGTTGATCTATCCTGTGTCGATGCAAAGCATGAACCAGAACCACTGTATCCATCTCCACTCAAGCTTCAGGAAAGGAATACTACCTGTTCACCTTCGCGTTTATGTCAAACATTAATACTCCTAAAATATTTCACTTTTTTTTCTTCTTTTTCTGTTAATTTGCATGTTCTTTATTCTTTGCCATCCTCCACAAATATATAAACTGGCTGGTTTGTTCTGTTTTCCAAAACCATGAACTATTCAATGGTTAAAAACCTCTTATTTTTTTCGCTTAGGGGCCGTTTGGTTCGTTTCCTAGATATAGGGAAATGCATTTTCATGTACAAAAACATAAGTTTTAAGTTTTTCAAACTTTTCCAAGAAATAGATTGTTTTGTTTTGGTTCGCATAAAAAAATGGTGAGAAACCAAAGTATTTATTTTTCTTGTGTTTGATTCGCATGGAAAAAAAGGGAAAACTTTTTTTTATATGACATTTTCTAATTTTCTTGTGTTTGGTTGGTTTTGAAGTTTGTAGTGAAAAGTGTTTATGGTCACCATGGTAAGATTACCCCCATTATATATAAATTTATTTGTGCTCGTTATATGATGTAATCTTAATCATATAAAAGTTCGAATGTAACATGAAGAGGAAAATAATATCCTAAATGAATTATAAATTTATGTTTGTATTACTCATCATTCTCACAAAACAACATTTTTTTACAAAATAACATTTCTGTTTGAATACTCATCCTTCTCACAAAACAATAATTTTTACAAGTTCTGCTACACCTTCTCGAGCTTGGATTGAGACAACTTTTATTGAGTTACCATTATTATTTCTTAGATCCAGTGGGGATACAGGCTGTACAACTACGGGATCAGGCGGTAGCCGTGCTAAAAGCTTCAACAACGAATTCCTGGAGAAAACAATCAGAAATTATAAGCTGAAAATTTTCATTTTCAAGGAGAGAAACTAGGCAATACTGAAGTTGAAAGAAGGATTTCGCAGTGTAATATATGTACCTTAAATCTATTGCTCTCAACAGTTCATTCCTGACTGAATTGATTACACAGATGAAAAACCAAAAACTAGTTCAAGAAAGATGATCTTATAACTAGTTAATTAAGAAAGAAAATACTTACTTTGTAGCATCTGATGATGATGTATCGACTTTTACGTACATATGAGTTTAGAAGCAATCTATTAATAAACCATGCATCACAATATGAAAAAAAAGAATTCTCAAAGCAACATGGATAGAAGAAAGATATTAGGAAGTCACTTTCTAATTTCGACGAGCCTCCTTCGAACAGCTATTATCTGTCAAATAAACCATGCTTGAAAATAATTCTTGACATCATGTCAAATAAATCAGCCACATGTATATGCGAATTATGGCTGTGGGCTTAAAACTTGTTCAATATCTTCATTGTTAGCCTCCAGTGCAATATCAATAAATACTGCAGGTTGCTAATCTTAGATAAATTGAAAAGCATCATAGCCTAATTTGAACACCTATAAACAATATCATCCAAATCAAATCCAGCCGAAACAAGCACAACCAGGCTCACAACCAGAAATCCCCAAAACAAGCACAAAAGCATCATTTACCCAACAATGAACATGATGCACCAATCAGCCAACGAAAAAAGACCAGGATACACCAAGCAGGCACGAAAAAAGGAACCAGACAACAACACCAAAAGCCAACAACAACATCAATAAACAAGCAGGCTCACAACAGCAAGAATGCAGCCAAAATCACCAACACGCAACAACAACTCAGCCAACAACACCAACAGGCATCAACACCACCAACAACACCAACAAGCATCAACACCACCAACAGGCATCAACACCAGGCAACAACACCACCAATTCTACAACATCAGCATACAAGCAGGCTTACAACCAACCAATAACACCAACCGGCAACAACCCCATGTAGAGACCAGGCGACAACAACCCTAGCCAACAACATTGAAAGAAATTGCTGTGACCAGATACACATAGGTATCTTGACTGGAGAAAAACGTGTATGATGAGGTTTCAGGGGATTATTTTGAAGTATTCATACTTTCCAGTTCATGAGATAGTAATGCAAAGAAACAAAACAAATTAATTTATAAGCAATGCAGCTAACTATCACTAATACCCAAGGACAAGGATGAACCCTATGATAGAACATACAACAATAATGTGCACAATCATTCAAGTAAAACTATAAACGAAACATAGTATATATAACAACATAGTGATGGATACAGCAAACGTCAAATATTGTAAAACAGAAACAGAACACACTTACCTGGCCAAGGATTCCACCTAAGATTGCACAAAGAGGCGGGTGTTTCATTTAAAGACTGCATAGTAATCTTGAGTTGCAAAGCAGTCAATAGTGCAGAACTCAAATTGTGCATCCTGAGTAATGTTTGAAGTGCTGATGTAAAGGTCACTGGCAGAATACTTAAATTGAAGGTGCATTAATGAGTGGGCTGAATGTTGATTTCATTGCCAATATGAGAGGCACAATATTTCTACTGCTAAGACATAAAATCCATCCTTCCTCAAACTGGCATCAAGACCCTTGTCCTAGCCATGACACGCATGCACAAGGCAAGGCATATTGTAACAACGAGCATAGACTTGGCCTTGATGTACCGAACCACTTCAAACCCCCTTTCAACAACTCCTTCACGAACAACATGAACACCTCTCTTCGCACCATCCTGTGCCCAAACTGAACACAAAACCAGCAAACCCACAACAGCAAGTACACCAAACTGAACACAAAACCAGCAAACCAACCTATGCCCAAACCGAACACAAAAACAGCAAACCCACAACAGCAAGTACACCAAAAATAGCCAACCAACAACATCAAGCTACACAACCAGCCAACCACATAGAGGCAACATGTGCCCACAAATAACCAAGCAGAAAAAAAATCAAGAAAAACAACATATGCACACCAAACTAAACACAAACAGGTTGTAATGGTCGCAAAGCCAATCAGAGCTATTTAACTGATTATGGCTGAAGGCTCAGAATTTGGTCAAAATCATCATTGTTAGCCATCCAGTATAATATCAATAGATATTGCAGGTTGCTAATCTCAGAAAATCTGACAATCATCATAGCCTAAATTGATGCAAACCAAAATGAATAGGGCTGAGGGCTGAGGGCTCATAATATGGTCAATATCATTATTGTTAGCCATCCAGTACAATATCAATAGATATTGCAGGTTGCTAATCTCAGATATTATGATAATAATCATAGCCTAAAAGTAAAAAAGTCACCAACGTAAACACGTGTCATGAAAACTTACTACACAAAATACCCAGAGTAATAGCCATCCAGTACAATGTGTGCACATTGTAGGTTGCTTGCATCTTAAAAAATTGTATGGTGACTTAATATCCTGCAGTCACAAGTTTAATTTAAAGGTTAGTACACCATAATATTCACAGTACGAAAGATAATATTAAAAAATGAAAGCAAAAAACTACTTACTACAATATAAATATAATATTAGTCATTGTCATACAATTCGACAACCACAAAACTAAACATCATTTTAAAAATTATTGTCTCTAAACCAAATGATAATAGTCTTCAACCATAATTAAAAAAGTTTTCAAACAAAAAAGTGCTTAAGTGAGAATCATAAACTAACACACACACCCATGATCTATATGTCTTCAATCCTCTTTGTTGAAAAATGCCTCTATCATCTCCTTCTGACCATCCGAAGTTATGCCCATAAATAGTCTAGATTCATGCTCATTCATAAAGAGGTGATGGTAGTATGTATATAACTTAGCAACACTAAAGTCATGCGAATGAGCATATAGGACCGTGGATAACTTCTCGGTCCAATGCATATTCACACACTTCATGTTTGTGCTAAATACATTTATCTTATCCACCATCTTTAGCATGATCTCACTATCTAGGTTGGTCTTACGAGCCTTTACCTTGGCAGAGGATGACTTAGCTTTAGAAATTGATGTTTCGGGTGCTTCCTTAGATGGAGGAGTGTCCTCGTCATCTAAAATGTGTGCTTGAGTAGATTGGGGAGAATGCATTGGTGAGTTCGCCTCATCTCCAAGATTTATGGTCTCACTACAGCTAAACTTTTTCCAAGCATCATTAGCAAATTGACCTGTAGCTTGATCATCACAGATGATAAGGGCGAGATCATCATAATGCCTCAATGGTTTATTGACATATTGTCTACACTTAACATTCTTAAAGCTCTTGTCCTGAAAAAGTATAATTTAATTAATTAGAAAAATTGCTTAAAATGGAAAAATAAATTTATTCTTTAACCAGGCTTTATTTACCTCAATCCACCTATCCAAACATTCAGGATCCATAATGACAGTCTTCGTACTATCATCCCATCCGGCACCACTAAGATTACGACAAGTTTCTATATCATGAAATCTTGTTCGTAGAGTTTTGATGCGGTGCATGACATTATCCCACTTAAAAACTGTGTTGAACTTCTCATTAATGTGTTGAGAAGCTATATGAAAAGCGGTTCTCTTAAAGCTTTTGTCGGGTTTGTAACCCTTTCTTACCAAGTCGGCAAGAAATGGAATGAGCTCATCATCAGGAAATCCCAGAACAAATGTTTGTTCCCCTGAGAACCACCTACTTCACCATTTTTTTTGGATGTGGGGTTTTTCCTCTTCTTCTTTGGATTTGGTGATGTTTCTACCCCTTCTTCTATGAGGTCCCGTTTGGAACCTGATTCAGGAGTTGATCCATTACCACTAGTGTGCAAAAGCTACACCCCACTCAGATTAGGACTGTGAAATTGTGGAGGCAAAGTGGGTGAATTGAGCATGTTCGAATATGGCCCCATATTATGGTGCATTGGAAAGTAGCTGCTATCATGGAATGGCATGTTCGGGTATTCTTAAGGTGGTTGTACAAAGTACGATTGCTGAAATGGAAAATACCCATCGCCGATATGCATAGACTGAGGGGGTTGAGGTGGTGGGGAAGGTGAATGAACGACCCCCTTGCCTTTTTGATTATCTCTCCCACTCAATGAAGTATTATTAGCCATTACTAATTAAATAGAAAAAGTTAGATGAAAGAAGTAAAACATGAATAAAAGCAGAACGCCATTAATGGAAATAGAGTTATTAAGTACATATATGAGCATAAATAGAACAAAAATAAAAATCAAGTCTCTGTGGTTACACCATGATTATACATATCACAGTAGTCCACCCACATCGCCCAAGCAATGTCATCCCTAAGAGTCTTCCACTCATTTTTTGATTCAGTTTGCTCTCTTTGGGTTTGATTTTGAGTAAAATCAACTAAATTAGTGTCATTCTCGAAAGTCACTTCACCATCAATGTCTTTATTAAATTCATCATCGTTGAGTAGTTCATCACTTGGATCCACAGTTGCAATGAAATTATGGAGTATCGTGCATGCCAATACGATATCTACTTGTATAGGAAAAGGATAATGCGGCTTAGCACACAAAATCTTGAAATGATTCTTCAATGTGCCAAATGCAGATTCAATCTTAGACCTCAATGAAGAATGTCTTAGATTGAATAATTCTCTTCTATTCTTAGGTGTTTTACCTGAATGTTCTTTCAAATGATATCGAACACCTCGGTATGGAGAGATGAAACCTAGCATGGTTAGGTACCCAGCATCACATAGATAGTATTTGCCTACAATTTTATTAAGAAAATTGTTAAGTCAAGTTTGAATATTAAAAGCCATAAATTTTAAGTTAAGTCTATATTTAATTACCATCATAGACTCTCAATCCATGTGCTTGTGGTCTAGACAATGCGTCCTGAAGAATCCTATAATCATTTGTAGACCCCTCCCCACCTGCTAGAACATATGTGAACAGCTTGTTTGGGGTGCAAGCTGCAAGCACATTCTGTGTAACACATTTGCGGCCTCGAAATCGTGCAACAAGATTAATCGGAAGCATAGCATCTACATGTGTCACATCTATCATTCCAATATAATCCTATACGTGTATAACACATCTAAATTAAAATTTACTTACATTGATTATACATTTAAATGTGCTTAAAGTGTAGATATAAATTGAAATAAGGGTAGTATAGCAGGTTGTTAATGATCTCTTAGGGAATGTCATTAGGGGCTTGTCTCATGTACCGTCCACGCAAGCAAATAATTGCTTGTAATACCTTGTTGAAATATCTACTCACTGTCTCCCCTAATCTTATAAAATGAGATCTAACTATGCGATTTTTAGATTTATGACCCAGAATGTTCAGAGTCATTATAAGTTGTTCTTTCACTGTTATATTCCCTTCTCATTCAAATATAATTCATGCAACTATCACTAAAACCATTATAAATTCACTCTATATGCTCAATTCTAGCTCTCTCTTGTCTTCTTTTTTCCTTACTTGGACCACTACGAATTGATTTACGCCTTGCTTGTATTTTTCTTATGACAGTAATTATTATATTTAAAATGGATAGGGCAGCACATTGCACCATAGTTACAACACTTTGTTTATGGGAACAATCACCATTATTATCCATCTATGATGCAAAAAATTATTATCCAGCTAGAAACTAAGTCGAATTGTGTCAAAATCTAAACAAATTACAAATTACAAATTACAAATTACAATTTACAAATTACTAACATGGATTACTACAATATCAAACCAAAAAATATTATAGTGATATAAATGGCATTAATAAATAACAAAGATATAAACTTTAGCTCCTAAAATGAGAAAAATTACATTAACAACACGCAACCAATTAGCATTTTCATGCTATCTAATAATGAGATAATTAAAAATACCAAAACTTGATCTTAGAAAATAGGAAATCATGGGGGGATTCTCGCTGCTACAGTCACAAGCTCCTCATCACAAATTATAATTTTTTCATCACCTCTAGATATTTATTAGTAGTTAAATCTGATATGTCTCACCTACAAAAATAAATGCGTAATACATTCCCATATTAATGCTAAAACAACAAAAATTAATTCTAAAATCTAAGAAATTATACGAAATTTCATAATTTTCTTATCTGTGAAATCTCAAAAAATAGGAAAATCATCAAAATTGATTCGAAAATCAAAAAATTTGCGTAGATCAGACCCCCCTACAAATTTTCTCCATGAATGGGTATTCGAAGTTTTTTAATCATATTTTTTTATCTGTGAAATGTCAAAAAATAGAAAAATCAGAAAAAAATGATTCGAAAATCCAAAAAATTGCGTAGATGAGACCCCCCCACAAATTCTCAGGTCATTTTTGTAAATTAAACTAATAAAAAGAAATTTAAAAAAAACCAATTTTTACCTTAATTTATGAAGCAACAGCGTCGGCAAAGATCTGATCTGATTATTGCCGTCAATGATCAGATCCGAATACAGGGACAAAGTGGGTTGCGGGAGTTTATGGCGGGAGGAGAGTGCGGAGGTAAGTATAGCTCGTCGAAGAAATCAACGAGGAAACCAAACAGCCGACGTGGCTGCAGTTTCCGTCGATTTCACGAGGTTGAGGAAGGAATTGTGGGAGATGACGAAATCTGATGTGGCGGCGATTTTTCTTCAGTTTCGCTTGTGAAACCCTAGCGAACCAAAGTTGGGAAAATAAACCGACGGAAACATTTTATCCAACGTGGCCAAGAAACTTCTTACGTGGAGGCGGTGAAAAAGGTTTCCACTGAGATAAAAAATGAACCAAACAGCCCCTTAACAGAAAACCTTGTTATGTGAATAAAGAAGTGACAAAAATTTTAGAACTATATTCTTATTAAATGATCGGGAGAAAGAGTTCCTTATGAAATATGCTCGACTGCCGTTTTCTTTTAACCTCATTCCTTCTGCAATTTGTAAGTTCATTTTTAATTCATCGATCCATAATGTTCTTTTTCCTCAGCCAACTTGAGATATCCTTCCCCAAAGAGCTTTACTGTTTATGAGGCAAAATGACCAGATTGGTATATTTTGTAGACACTATGTGACAAATTTGTATAAATTTTTTAACTTTTGTCAAATTGGTATATAATGTAGCCTCCGGCGCCATATACCCCTAAAGTTTGGCCGGATCTAAATTTTTCGGTCAATTTTATCACGTGACGGCTCACGTGATGCCCAGCTGGCGGGATTTATTGCACATAACCCTCTCATAATCCAAACTCCTAATTAAAAACCCCCTCCTCCTCTTCCTCCTCCCCCTCTCCCTCTTCCTCATCCTCTTCAACCTCTCCCCATCACCCACGCCCGCCAGCTCAGCAAGACCCTCAACCCCCACTCTCCAAAATCACCACCTCAAACGGCATTGCCTCCGCCGCCTCTGCAAACCAGCCATAGTAGGAGGCGGATTCGTCCCAATGCAACAAAATGCCAGAGACTTCGACACTTTCAGGTACTCAAATTGCCGGCTCTCATACAACTTCCTATCAACATACAATCTCAACTCACTCTTTGATTTCCCCCATCAACCCCTGCTTATAAGAATGCTCTAAACCAACAAAATACCGACATTTTGGTTTGAAACTATGTGTAAAGTGCAAAGATTGCTTCTTTCCTTTCCCACCACCACCCCTAGTCTCCACCACCAAAAATTGTCCATGAAAGTAAGCCTCAATACTATGATTATCAGAAGAAATGAAACTGAACAATCTCAGCATGTGAGTTGTCCCTTCACCAGCGAGTGCACTTGCAGCAGCAGCTGCAGACATAGCAGAAAATTTCCCACATTTTGCAGCGGCCGCAACAGCTGCAGTTGCTGTGTTCAATGCATCAGAAAAAGATTTAACGTAAATCCAAGTGGCAAAGGCATACCCACTGTAAAATGGCCATCGACTCTCCCCAGGACCCAGCAAACACGAACTCTCTCCATCAAATTCAAACGTAGCCTTTGGACCTTTAGCTTCTTTAAACGCCATCACATTCTCAAGTGCCAGCACCAATCTCAAAACACATTCAGTCATTAACGTTTTACTAATCAATTCAAGCAAAGAATTTAGTTCAGTTACGCTCAAAGAGTGGCGAGCTAAAACCTGAATACATTCACACAACACTATTTGCGGGAAAAATGATAGCTTCCATTGTACTCTTAAATAACAACTTTTTGGGTTACAAAGATCCGGTCTTTTTATAAGATCCGGTTACAATGAAAATCAAACAAAAAAATGAAAATTACAACTTTCCTTATTTGTCGAACAAATCGCGAGCTCCTGTTATCCGGTCACTCGCTTTCGTGGGTTGTTTGCCTGCGCCGATGGTTGATCCGTTGACCACCACACGATCTAGATCCGAACAGATCTACGCAATATTACAGGTATATATTACTTCACCAAGGAAATAATAGCCGGAGGGATTATTTCACCAAGGAAACAATCGCTCGATTCTCGGGATCAAAGACCAAGCTTTGATCCGGAGTATAGCAGCGTAGATCTGAGATCTGGTCCTCTCGAACTCCTGCCTTTCGTAATGCGGATGCTCGCCGAGAATCAGATCTGAATGTCCAAGTCTCCAAGCCTTCAAGAACTCAAGAACAAGATCTCAATCCGGCAGAGTTTCGGCTCTCCAAAAGTCCTCGCAAAAGTATGAATCACCCCCCTATTTATAGGCAACCAGATCTGTGCATTTGGCACAGATCTGGGCCGGCCACCTCAGGGTGGCTCGGCACTGGGCCGAGCCACCCTGGGGTGCCTCGGCCACCGAGCCACCTCGGGGTGTTGTTCTCCGTCGTTTCCCGTCTTCCGGTTCTGTAGTTGATTTATCCGGACTTGATTTGACAGTCTGGATCTTCATTTGGCAGTAAATCCGCCTTGGTGTTCGAGTTCGAATCCGTTTTATGGTTGGACGACTCGTTGACTTCCCGAACCGTTGGATTGGTTCCGCACGCGAATGCATTCCGTTGCTCGCGTGTAATTCGTTGAACACGTCGCCTCGTCACTCGATGGTTCGTTGATTCGTCGAATCCCCGTGTCGAGCTATGCTAAGGGACCTATAGGTAATTTTATACGCCTACTGATACCCCCTCCAAAGTATTTCAACCTCGTTCTTTTATAGAAGGGTCTGGAATGCTTTGGATATGATTGCCCCTACCCTCAGTCGGTGTAACGGGACCTTGGAATGACTTTTTGTTCTATATTCCTTCAATCCTTCACGCTATTCGGTGCTTTGTCGAACGTCTGTAAGGGTTCCGGTGCTGCATTTATTGTCTGACCGTTGTCGGAATTTTGAACTTGAAATCGATTCCTGATTTTCCAATCTTTAGCTCGTGCTTGTTGATTCAACATATAACTGACCTTCGATTGTTGGCGTTGAGTCTTTATTTGTGACGCGTTGTCCGGCGTTGTGTTATTGAGTTATCCTTAAGAATATTTTTAGAAAAATATTCTCCAGGAACTTCTCAATAAAAAATAGGGAATAGTTTATACTCGTATACCTTATTGGAGTATTTCTCATATCTGAATGAGCTGAACCGGTATAATTATCTGAACCGGTCTGATAATGACCCAAAAAGGCAGTAATTTGGCTTGAAAATTCTTCCGATCCTTCCGAATGCGTGGGAGAGACCAAAATACACAAGGGATTGAACCCTCGGTCGGTTTGAAGTTGTTTCGACGCTCAATTCAGCTTCAATTTGAATTCTGGTTCAATTCTGGTTCAAACTGGTTCAACCTGGTTCAAGACTGGTTCAACCTGGTTCAAACTAGTTCAGGACTGGTTCAAGACTGGTTCAGACTGGTTCAAGACTGGTCTGGTCTGGTTCAGTCAGGTTTGGTCTGGTTCAGCCTGGTTCAGCCTCTTTTGAACTGATTTGGACCGGTCTGGTCTGGTTCACCCTGGTCCGGTCTGGTTTAAGGCTGGTTCACTATATAAAAGGGGGTCTTTTTTCTTTTCCTTTCTTTTCTTTTTCTCCTCTAGGGCCGGCTGCGCGAGTGATACCGCTACAGCGGTTACACCCCCAGTACCCCCAGTGACTCAAGAGGGTATGAATAAAGCAACTGAGAATGTTATTTATTTCCTCCTCAAAACATTTTTGACGGATTTCTCCTTCTTTGTATAGGGTCTTCTTCTCGGCTTCATATCCTAGTGAAGGAATTGCTATCAGACAACGATCCTGAGAAGATCGTTCTCTGCATAGAACTTCGTTCCTTCTTCTCTTTCGTGAATGCTATGATTGGCAAGCTCTTCCACGGTGGACTCTTCCTTCGCCAATTCAAGCCTTTCCTTAATTCCAAAGTCAATTTGATAAGGAAAGCAGGATATTCAGATTTGGCACAGGCTATAATTGATGACCTCGATTGCCTAGATCATGAGCTTCAGATGTTTCGTGAGCTCCGAGATGCAGGCGCCTCCTCATTTATTGCTGCTGAGCTGGATACCCGCTTACAGTCATCGCGCGAGACTCAGATTCTTGCTGAGCTCGAGGTTCAGATGCAGCGGGACCGAGTAGATCGAGTTGAGACCAGCCTTACTGCTAGATCATCTTCGCTTGCCGAGCTCGACCTTTCTATTGCTTCTTGTGCGACCGAGATAGACCAGCTCAGAAGAGCACTCCGTGAAAAAGAGGAGACTATGGATATTCTTCAGATGACGAAAGCACATGATCAGCAAACCCGCACTGCCTTATCTGATGAGTTGAAATCCTTGAAGCAGAAGCTATTCGAGACAGAAGAGATTGCTGCGAGGACTTCAGCCACCACCGAGGAGTCCATCAGAACTGAACTTAGGCAAGCTTATGATGAGAAGCTGTCTAAGATCAGTCAGCAGATTTTTGGTCATGGATTTGATGTATGATTTTGTTTGCTGAGTACTTTGACTTTTGATTCCTTTAGTGAAACTGGTTTTCATCTTCATCTTTATTATGATTCGCCATTTCGTTTGAAATGATTGACCATAATACTCATAGGATTTTTGGCAAACCTTCAGCCATCAACGGGTTTGATGAGCCTTTACCGACTACCGTTTGAGTCGGGCTAGCATGCGGATTGTTT
>BQKN01060102.1:30886-40989 GCA_022839385.1 Asparagus kiusianus
CGACTACCGTTTGAGTCGGGCTAGCATGCGGATTGTTTAAATCCGTTCCGCACATGACGTTAAGCTAAAAGAGTTAACTCTTTTAGTGCTACGACATTGAATACGTAGACTTCGTCTTTCTCCTGTGAAAAGACTAAACAGTAACGTGTATGAGACGTTGACTTAGGATTTTTGGCAAATCCTCAGCCTTTAACGGATTTGATGTGCTCTTACCGACTACCGTTTGAGTCGGGCTTACATGTGGATTGTTTTAATCCGTTCTGCATGTGACGTTGTGCTAAAGGAATGAACTCCCTTAGACTTTTTGCTATAACTTCGAATATGTAGACTTCGCCATTGTTATGGGAATAGGCTACCCAGCAACGTGTATTAGACGTTGTCTTATCCCTACTTAGGCTTCGGGACAAAGGTCCCCAGAGTCAGGCTCTGGTATCTTTTTCTACGGATAAAGACCAAACCGGCGACGCGTGTTAGGCGTCAGCATATCCTTTCTTAGGATTCAGGATAAAATTCCCCATACGTGTAAGGCATGGATTTTGGTGTTATTAATAACAACCTGCCACAATATTGAATATGCGGACGGGTGTTCTTTTTAACGGTTAAGAACTAACCGGCAGCGCGTGTTAAGCACAGACTTATCCTTACTTAGGTTTCGGGATAAAATACCCCAGAATCAAACTCTGGTGTCTTCTTCTTCGGAGAAAGACTAAACCGGCAGCGCGTGTTAGGCGCAGGCTTATCCCTGCTTAGGTTTCGGGATAAAATACCTAGGATGAATCCTAAATTGATAAATTTTAGAAAAAGAGTTGGTGTGGGAAAGGAAGAATTTTATATTCTATTCCTCAAACAAGGAAGAAAGAATTTTATATTCTATTCTTTGATTCTGGAAAGGAAGAATTTTATATTCTATTTCCAGTGCAAGAAAGAAACTAAAAGTGGGATCTCCACTCCGAGAATCTGAAAGATCTAGATAAACTTACCTTTTATAGGATTGGTTATCTGATCGAAAGATGAGCTCTTCATTTATCGAAGTGACATTTCAACTTCGGTTATAACCATGAGAAGGTTTAACCAAAGAGAAAAGAAAGGGAGTTCTTTCGTTTATCGAAAGGGGACTCCGAACTGAAAGTGGACCTCTTGTTCATGGAAAGAGTCAAGAGGTTCAGAAGAACATTTTTTTGGTGGACTCACTGTCAATTGGAATTGATCAGTGAGGGATTTTGGTGGTGAAAATGAATTTGGGTTATCCTCTAGAATATTAAGTGTAATATTCTTCAAGGAACTTCCCGATAAATGAGTTATCCTGAATGTACTAGGGATAGTATTTTTCAAAAACTTCCTATTTATTGGCATTAATTGCCTGACACCCTCTAGAGAAATTAAGCGATAAGCGCCGTTTGAATAGACTGTGTCTATTACAAACGGTCCTTCCCACTTGGGTTCGAATTTACCTTTCTTCTTGGAGTTGACGATTATTGGTCGGCGAGCAGCGAGGACCAGATCTCCTTCCTTGAAGCTTCTTTGGCGGACTCTTTTGTCAAAAGCCCTAGATATTCTGGCCTGATAAAACTCGATGTGTTGTTGAGCTTCCAGGCGCTTTTCATCCAATCTCTCAAGTTCTTCGAGAAGTTGTTGATGCTGTTCTTCGGTCGTCATCTCCGTTGCGAGAGCGATCCGAAGGGACGGGATTTGAATCTCCAAAGGCAGCACAGCTTCACATCCGTACACCAACGAATAGGGGGTGGCTCCCGTAGGTGTGCGTATGGTGGTGCGATAAGCCCAGAGCGCTTCGCCGAGTTTATCATCCCAATCTCGCTTATTGGTTTTCACGAGTTTTGACAGGATCTTGATGATTGTCTTGTTGAAAGCCTCAGCTAATCCATTAGCAGCGGGATAATAAGCCGTTGACGAAACATCTTGAATCTTGAATTTGTCACAGAACCTGATGAAAGTGTTGCTTATGAATTGCGGACCGTTGTCATGAATGATCCGTCTCGGCACGCCGTGTCGGTATATGACATGATGCTTGATGAAGTTGTTGGATTTGTTCGTCTTCACTTCTTTAAGCGGAATTACTTCAGCCCACTTTGAAAAGTAGTCCGTGATAGCGAGGATAAATCGATCACCTTTGACTGAAGGAGGAAAAATAGGACCGACAATGTCCATACCCCATGTCTCGAATGGCCAAGACGTAGTTGACGTATGTAAACGTTCCGGTGGTTGGTGCATATAATTCGCATGCACTTGACAGGCGTGGCATTCTCGTGCGTATTCAATCGCGTCACGGACCATTGTTGGCCAAAAATATCCCATTCTTCTGATTCGATCATACAGCTTGGGACCAGGCTGATGCGCACCGCATTCTCCTTCGTGTGCTTCCTTAAGAACTTCTTTTGCTTCTTCGTTCGAAAGGCATCGGAGGAGCAAATCATCGTACCCTCGACGGTATAATGTACGGGTATCGGTATTGTAAAAGAATCGTGGTGCTCTTCGACGAATAGATTCTCTTTCTTTTACATCCTCTGGCAAAATGCCATATTGGACATAATCAATGATGGGAAAGCGCCAATCTCGGGACTCAGACCCGATTTGGGTTGAGTTCACCTCTTTGGCATTTACGTTTCTATCATCCTCCTCTTCGATATCCATATCGCATATGGGTATGAAAAGTTGGTGTGATCTTACTGTGACTAGCAGTTCAGTTTCGGGCGGCTGCGCGAGTGATACCGCTAGTGCTACCAGTGCATCCGCATAAACGTTCTGGAGACGAGGGATGTATTCAATATAGAATTCCTCAAAAGAATCCGCTATTTTGATGGCCTCCTGGTGGTACGGAATCAGATCTGGGTTCCTAACTTCATACTCTCCACGAACTTGGTTGACTATCAATTGAGAATCCCCAAAAGCTTCGAGATATTCGACCCCCAGCTCCTTGGCGAAACTGAGTCCAATGAGGAGCGCGTTGTACTCTGCTACGTTATTGGAACATGGATCCGTCAGTGAATAAGCTCGAGGCATAACATGTTTTCCCGGGGAAACTAAGACGAGTCCAACTCCGGAGGAGACTCTAGAACATCCAGGGGTTATTGCCTTATTAAATGCTCTCGAAGCACCATCAAAGTATAATTGCTATACTTGTTGGTGTGATGTGGTATTGACCTCGTGAGTTTCATCTGGCAAGTCATCATATACTTCAACCGTATCTGTTGTCGGACTTGCCGCCAAAAGATCACAAATCGCTTGTCCTTTGACTGACTTCTGCTGTTTGAAGCGCAAATCATATTAGGACAAGAGAAGGGCCCACTTCGCTAACCGCCAATTCATCGAACCCGGTTGAGTCATGAATACCCGTACCGGATTAACATTAGCAATGACGTAAATCGTCTGGCCAACCAAGTAATGTCGCATCTTTTGTACTGCGAATACCAATGCGAGACATTCTTTCTCGATCATCGGATATCGAGACTCGGCGCCTATCAAGGTCCGACTTAGGTAATAGACTACCTGTTCATGACCATTATCATCGTCTTGTGCTGATAAAGCACTTATCGAATGGTTCATCGCCTTAATGTAAATCAAAAACGGTTTACCTGATTTTGGTGCAACAAGAACAGGGGGATTCATCAGATATGTCTTGATATCTTCGAGCGCTTTTTAGCAAGCATCGTCCCAAATAAATGACACGCCCTTCTTGTTTAGCTTAGAAAATGGTTGGCACTTCCCAGAAAGATTTGAGATGAACCTCCGGATGTAAGCTAAACGCCCTTGCAATCCTCTGAGCTCTCTTAGATTCCTCGGGGGTTGCAATTCATGTATTGCCTTTACCTTGTCTGGGTCGATGTGTATACCCTTAGTGGTGATGACGAATCCAAGGAATTTTCCGCTGGACATTCCGAGGAAGGATTTTGTGGGATTCATCTTCAATTGATGACTCCGCATGAGATCAAACATCGTTTTCAAGTCCTTGATGTGATCTTCTTTGTTGCGGCTTTTTACCACCAAATCATCAACGTAGCATTCAACCGTTTTCCTGAGGTGCTTCTGGAAAATCTTAGTCATCGCTCGTTGGTATGTGGCGCCTGCGTTCTTCAGACCGAAGGGCATCACCGTGTAGCAGAAGACACCGAGGGGCGTTCTGAATGCTGTATGTTTCTCGTCATCCGGGTGCATCTTGATTTGGTTATACCCCGAAAAGCCGTCCATGAAGGACATTCTCTCGAATCCGCATGTATTGTCGATAATGACATCCGTGATTGGGAGAGGAAAATCGTCTTTTGGACATGCTTCATTCGGGTTCCTGAAGTCGATGCAAATTCTGATTTTGCCATTCTTCTTCATGACGGGAACGATGTTGGCTAACCAGTCTGGATGTTGTTCCTCTCGGATGAATCCTGAGTCGATCAACTTCTTAACCTCTGCCTCGATGGCTTCCATAATCTGCGGGCGAAACCGTCTTTGCTGTTGTTTGACATGTTTGGCATCCGGCTTGATGTCGAGGCGGTGCATCGCCACATTGGGGTCGAGCCCTGGCATGTCTTCGTAGTTCCAAGCGAAGACGTCGATATACTCCCTGATGAGAGCAATTAATTCCTCTTTCTCATTTGGGGGAAGATATCGCTGATGAATATGGGTTTCGGGTTGGTGTCATCGCCCATATTAATTTGGACTATCTTGTCCTCTGTGGGGGGTTCCCTCTGTTCAAACCTATCTCCATACTGCAGGTTCAGATGATGGACCCACGGGTCTTCCCACGTTGGTATTTGCTCATCGTCTTCCATCGTAGATGGATCAGCTGAAGTCATGTTGGACATTAAGGTCTTGAACATTTCCCCCAAACTTGCATCGGAGTCCCATCCTGAGGAATCTGCCGAGTACCCATCCTTGGTTTTGTTAGCAATTTGATCGATAATTTTCCAACCACATTCATCATCAGACGAGCAAACGTAGCCTAAGCCTCTTTTGTGACGATAATAATCATCTGGTTTCCCTTTTGGTACATATGCCGCTTTGACTGGGATACGGGAACCTCGATCGAAGTATAAACCTTCTCCGAGTGTGAAGTCGTACCCTTGTTTTTCCATGAGCGTGCGCGCTTCCGGACTATACTTAGATAAGTGCAGACCAGATTTGTCATCATCTTCGTCTTCTCTTAGGAAATGATCTGGCAACGGAAGATTTTCTCCTTTACCGTAAATCACTTCTTTTTGTCCCCCTATCTTGGCAGGAATAATTCGGGTTGTTCCGAAAGAATGCTAGAGACGTTTCTTCGTTACATAAGATGATCGGAGCGGCATACATAAATCAGGATTATCGTATAATCCCTTTATCGCATCATCAAGAGACAAGGAGTACTCTAAATCATGATTTATTTTAATATCGGCAAGTTGCCAGTTACAACCGCCATCTGACGATTGTTCATCGTCAAGATTGATTACAAAGGGTACAATGTCATTTAAAACAAAACCGCCATTGTAATCGAATCCGATCTCGGAATCAGCTTCTTCTCCGCTGTCCGTGCTCTGGACCGATGGTTCCGTATCGGATTCGTTACCATAAAGGAGAGAATCAGTGAAGTAATTCTCATACCCTTTGAATGGTTGCTTATCCGCGACCACCGTCCTGACCCTTCCATCAGTGTCGACATATTTCAGACACTGATGTAAGGTGGAGGGAACTATAACATTACTATGGATCCAAGGCCGACCCAGTAGTAAGTTATAGGATGTCTCAGCATCAATCACGTAGCACGTGACCTCCGTCTTCAGATCGCCCATTTGGCACTTTATTCGGATCTTTCCCAAAGGCCTCGACCCGCTGGTGTTGAATCCGTAAATTACCGTGCCTGTAGATGCCAACTTGCTGATTGGAATACCAAGGCTCTGCATTAGGCGAAGCGGCATAATACTCACAGCGGAACCCGGATCTACTTGGATTCGGTTGACTTCGCTGGAGCCAATGTACCCGACGAAGTATAGGGGTCGATCATGGTTCGAATTCTTCGTCTGCATGTCCTCTTTGGTGAAGGTGATTCAGGGAATGTTCTTAGTTGCCACATTGCACTGTTGAGCTAAAAGTTCCAGTTCCTCAGACACCGGTTTGATCCGAGTGAGGAATGCTTCTGAATCGGCCAAGGCCTCTTGCAAGGCTTCTCTAGTCTCCTTGGACAGCCGCAGCAACTCATATAGCGTTATCCGCGCTGGAATATTGGCTAGCTGAGCCATGATGTCGAAGACGCGTGGAGTTTTTGAACTCTCCGGTTTATCCTTTCTAATCGGACGACTGAAACGAGACTGCTTCGGATTTTGAACCTCCTCGGGCCTCTTTTCTTTCTTTTTATCTACCGGCTATCGTCGAGCCTCCTCAACCGGTTTAGGAACTGTAATCACCCCCAGCTCTGTGAGAGTCTTGGTTGGTCCCCGTTTTGCCACTCCTTGCTCAGCTAATTGATCACCAGGAGATGGATATTTGAAGTGATACTCATTTCCACTCCGGGTCGCAAAGACTTCCTGTTCTTCGTCGGAAAGCGGAAAGGTAGGAGCTTCATCGCCGTCTTCTTCGAAGATTGCGGAAGTTGCATGACAAGCCTTTCCTTTGCCCTTTCTTTTCGAAGATGTTGTCCACTGTTCATCTTCAATGAGGTCGGGGTGAACCCAGAGAATTTCGCCGTTTGGGGCTGTGTGTGGCACAAGTCCCTTTTGGCGCTGTCCATGTGGGTCATCATTCACCGTCTTCATTCCCACTTTGGTGATGCGTTTCGGATCGAACCAAGTTGTAGGCACCGATCCGAAACTGATTGACACCGCGTTTGCTCCCACATTCTTGGCCAGTTTCGGGGTTATGACCCCTACGTCGATTAACGCCTGGATCTTATCCTTGAGGTGGTAGCATGACCTCATAGGGTGATGGACCGCTCTATGGTATGCGCAGTACTTCGGATCCGTCACTTTGCTGGCTCCCTCTTGATCCACGATCGCTGGCAGCTGAATTTTGTTGTTCTCCAACAAGTACTTGAAGATGTCAGGAACTTCATCATCCTTGAAGGAGTACACTTTAGGAAACTTCGGCTCTGAAGATTTTTGCTTCTGAGACCGTTGCTGCCAATGCGGCTGGGATTGTTGTGACGCTCGTTGTTGCTGCTGTTGCTAAGGTTGCAATTGAAAAGTTTGGTTAGCATCAATGGCATTAGCATGAGCTTTACCTTTTCCTTTTGGGTTGAAGTTCTGTTTCGGAGGATTTGTTGCCGGTTGGCCTCTCTCCACCTTCTTTCTCCTGAGGAATCGCTCAGCTTGCTCCCCTCGGACCTTCAAATCCTTCCATGTCTTGGATGGTGCTGTGCCCATTGCTTCCAACACATCCAGCGAAAGGTTGTTGTGGCAGGTCTGGAAGATGAACTCCTCAGTGATCGGATCCCGGTAATTCATCGCCTTGTTCCGGAACCTTTTGACGAAAGTGTCGACTAACTCCCCATCTTTCTGCTTCTCATCGAGCAACGATCCGATGGATATCTCGGTATCGTCGTCAAAGAAATTTGTGAGGAACTTCATCTCCATGTCGTCCCAGCTGTTTATGCTTCCTGGCTTGAGGCGGCGATACCAATCGAAGGCAGCTCCATGAAGAGTGCCAACGAATGACCGCACCATCAGAGGCTCATTACCAGAGATGACTCCCAAGTGCGATTTGAAGTAAATCAAATGCTGAGTGGGTGAACCCATCCCATTAAACGGCGTGAAGTTAATTAGACTGAACTTCGCCGGATATGGGATTGATTCCCACTCTCTTGGGTATGGACAAGGAATGCCCGTCTTTTTCATCTCTTGAGCAGAAATCAATGTGTTGATTTTGCTCTCGAGGTTTTTAATTTTCAGACTTTCACCCGAGTTTTCATCAGTACGATTCGGAGGTGGAAGCGTGGTGTTGTGACTAGCATCCTCATTGCCACCCCCTGCATTAATGGGAGGATCATTAGCATTGCGGGTTTCATCCGCATTCGCATTCTCTACTTCCTGAACAACTGGATTACGGCGGCTTGGCTCGCCTTGCTGGTTCGCCAGTGCCTGGATCTGTTGCTCATGCATTTCTCTCATGCTCTGCATGGCCATCTGCATTTCGAACCTAAAGTTTTCCTGTTGTTTGGCCATGGCCTCTTCGAGCATCTTGGCTACTTGTTCCGCGCTTATCATGAATGATTCGCGGGGTTGCCCTTCACTGGACACGGTATTGTCAGATGCAATTGCTGAGCCGGCATCTGATTCTTCATCTCCCGAAGGTACTCTTGTCCAAACCCTACCATACGTTGCACGAATGATGGCTCCGGATTGAAGACGAGTTACACGTCGGGGCACCTCTGGAATCGCCTCGGGGTTGTCCTGAGCCGATGTTCCTTTGCTGGTCATGTTGGCGGTGAATCTTGAATGTTCGCCTTCTTCGACCATCGTTCCTCTTCTTCGGAAACGCCGAGTCCTTAGCTTTGGCGTTTCAATGCTGAGTCTTTCGAATACCGAAACTCTCTCGGGGACTGCCTTGACACAGTTGCACTCAGACAGTACCGCCCGAATGAGCTTTGAACAAGGACACTGAGTTTCGAGCCTTCGAGGGCTTCTCTTTCTGGATTTGCTCGTACCCCCAGCACGATAGTACAACTCGTCTGTTTGAAAGTCGGAGCAACCTATCGTGTGTTGGCATGATTTTCTAGGTATAACATCATCGTCATCAGACGACAACGTTTCCTTCTGAGGCTGAATTGCCTTCTTTAGGCTTTCAAGAGTCAAGCGCCTCGAAACGCGCCTTTGTAGGCGTGAATCTTCAGCGGGCTCCTGCACTTCGATACGCAAAGTTGTGCGCTTGGGTGCCACGATTTTCTCCAAATGTTGAGGGTTGCGGCGACCCCCAGTATGTTAAATCGTTTGGGACTTCCTCATTGGCCCCAACCGTTCTTGGACTGGTACTTTGCCTCGTTCCTTGGGAAGTAGACCGAGGCGCTCCAAAACCGACTTCCTCTTCTGGGACGATCCTGCGAGATCTCCCGGAGCAGTTGTGGAAGTGATCGGCGGTTTGGATTTACTCGCCGGAAGTTGTACTTTCGACGGTTGCTGTTGTTGCTCCTTAGTCTGAATTGCCGCTTCAGACTTCGGCCTCCAAACCTTGCGTGTTGATGACGGCTTCTTGGCCACCTCCTTTTGCACCCTTCTACGGGCTTCTTCAGCTTTGGCCCGTGCTTGCGCTGATAATGCGCGACGTTTGCGGATGCGCTCCTCCAGCATCGAGCGATTCCGTTTGACACGGACCCACTCCATCGTTGATGGCTTGGAGGAACCACCATTCATTTGTTGTTGAGGCTGTTTGCCTCGTTTGCTCTTCAGATCCGCATTGTAGCGGACCCCGTCGACAGACTCCATGGCCTTTGCGAATTGCTTTGCAAGGCGTTGACGCTGCCTCTGGCGAGCTCTCTTAGAGAGAGTCACCACGCCTTCAATGGCGGATTTGACCTGCTTAGAGGCCGGTGGGACTTCACCCGACGCAACTTCGGCGTCGATCGGGGTGAGGTTGTCGTTGGTGGCTTCAACTTCTTCGCACCAGCGAACTTTTCTCCTGGAGGAGAACTTCTGGGATTTCTTGGACTTACGGGGGGAGGTTGATCCAGATGAGGACACGTACTCCTCGTACTTCTGCTGGTCGAACTCATGCTCGACCTCCTCCACGACCGGGATCGAGATCCGCGGCTGCAATGCTCTGATCTCGGCAGCGAGATCGGTGGCTCCCACTGTGGTCGCCAGATTGTTCGCGGGAAAAATGGTAGCTTTCTTCATTGATGATTCCATTGTACTCTTAAATAACAACTTTTTGCGTTACAAAGATCCGGTCTTTTTATAAGATCCGGTTACAATGAAAATCAAACAAAAAATGAAAATTACAACTTTCCTTTTATGCCGAACAAATCACGAGCTCCTGTTATCCGGTCACTCGCTTTCGTGGGTTGTTTGCCTGTGCCGATGGTTGATCCGTTGACCACCGCACGATCTAGATCCGAACAGATCTACGCAATATTACGGGTATTATTTCACCAAGGAAATAATAGCCGGAGGGATTATTTCACCAAGGAAACA
>BQKN01060104.1:0-15632 GCA_022839385.1 Asparagus kiusianus
TCGAAAAAGAGAACAAGTAATGAAAACAGCAACTTTTACCGGAAACAAGCTGGCGACCACAGTGGGAGCCGCCGACCTCGCTGCCGAGATCGGAGTGACGCAACCGGCCTTCAAGATCCGGGTGAATGAAGAGATCGAATACGAGTTCGATCAGAAGAAGTTCGAAGAGTACCTCTCCTCCTCCTCCTCCAGATCCGCCTCTCCGCAACGGCGTAGGAAGAATTCATCTCCCAAAAGGGCTCGCGGGATCTCCAACTCCTTAATCCGAGACTCCGCCATCGCTGCCACTACGCCCGTACCACGCAACGGCCCCGCGTCGATCAGCGTGGTTAAGGCTGTAGATCCGGCCCTCACAACCGCCACAAAGGCGATAGGTGATGCTGCTCCAACTCCGTCAAAGAGAGCGATCCAAAGACGCCGCCAACGTCTCGCTCAACAGCTCGCCAAGGCCAAGGAGTCAAAGGATGGAGTGCGCTATGCAGAGGACTTGAAGTCGAGGCAGCGACAAGAGCAGCGGCAGGTAATCAACTTCCCCTCCAAATCAGGAGCGAATGAGTGGATCCGCGTCAAGAGGAACCGCTCCACGCTCGAGGAGCGATTCAAGAAGCGCCGTGCTCTACTTGCACATGCCCGGCTCCTCCTAAAGAAGGCAGAGGAGATGCAGCAAGAATCGGCGGTCAAAACGCCGTCCAAGAGCAAATCAGCGTGGGTGCCCAAGGCAAACCCAACACCTCAAACCAAGAAGGGCAAGATTATCGCCCAGAGTTCAACCAAGTCAGAGCCAACTCCTCCCGTGCCGGCACCCTCAACAGGGCCAGGTAAAAAAGGGGATCATTCAAGATCCCAGGTTCCTTCGACGAGCCGCCTCGGTCCCTTACCGGAGAACCGAGGCAGAATACCCGTCAAAGAACGGCTGGGGCCATTGAAAGGTCCCCAAACGAAAATCCAGACTGGGGGTGGAATCAATCCCCCCAAGAATATTGACAAAGGGAAAGCCCCTATTACCGACCGCACTGAATTGCGAGTCGAGCTGAAAGAGCCCGTTCGATTTCTACGCTCTCAAAAGCGTAAAATTGAACGGGCCACTCTTGAAAAGTCTAACCAATTTTTGCATTCCCAAAGGGAAACACACTCATCTGAGGATGAGCGTGTTATACCGAGGGACATCCACCAGCACTCCGTAGGTTGCTCCAGCTATCAAGCTGATGAGCTGTACTACAGGGCTGGGGGTGTGGAAAAATCTCGAAAGAGGTACATGCAGGAGTCCCACTGCCCGTGTGCCAACATTATCAAGGCAGTGCTGTCCGAGTGTTGCTGTGATCAGACCCCAACAAGAATCTCGGTATTCGAGAGACTCTCCAAGTCGAAGCGTTTCCACAAGAAGAAATCGCTCCGCCGAGAGGATGAATATTCGAAAGTGTCAGTCAACATGACCGGCAGAGGGGGATCAACACCACGTCTCAACCTGGATCAGCTTGCCGAGGCATCCCGATGCATGACGTGGTTGCGGTCGGGAACCATCAAACGAAACACTTACCTAAGAGTACACAAGGGACTTGCCCTAGAAGAGGAGGAATCCGATGCTGATTCTGATACCTGCTCCGCCGTTGCATCCGATGACACAACTTCGAGTGTGGGCCAATCTTATGAATCGCTCATGATCAGTGCCGAGCAAATGTCGAAAATACTTGAAGAAGCCCTAGCCAAGCAAAAGGAGAGCTTCAAATTTGAAATGGAGATGGCCATGCAGCGGATGAGGGAGATGCACGATCAACAGATCGCGGCGATGACGGTTCACCAAGGAGAACCGAGCCAGCGCAATCCAGAGGAGCATGAACGGGAAGCGGATAATGTCAACAGTCCTCCCGTCAATACCAACACTGGGGGTGGTCCCGCAGAAGAAAATGCAAAAGAGGACCACGCCGCCTCTCCCAGAAGCCACTCGAAGACCGAGACGAGTGAGGACAGGAAGATGAAAGACCTGGAGAGCAAGATCAATGCATTGATGAATGCTCAGGAGGTAAAAAGATCCGGTATACCCTGCCCATATCCGAGGGAGTGGGAATCGATCCCATATCCGGCAAAGTTTAATTTAATTAACTTTACGCCATTTGATGGGAAGGGTTCCCCTACCCAGCATTTAATCTATTTCAAGTCTCATTTAGGAATCATTTCCGGAAATGAGCCCCTCATGGTGCGGTCATTCGTCGGCACTCTTCGCGGAGCTGCCTTCGATTGGTATCGCCGTCTCAAGCCTGGAAGCATCAATGGCTGGGATGACATGGAGGACATGTTCCTAACAAACTTCTTTGATGATGACACCGAGGTTTCAATCGGCACGCTGTTCGATGAAAAACAAAAGAATGGCGAGACGGTTGAGAACTTCGTGAAAAGATTCCGCAACAAAGCTATGAATTGCAGGGATCCGGTCAGCGAAGATTTCATCCTTGAGACCTGCCACAACAACCTCACACTCGATATCCTTGAAGCCATGGGAATGGCGCCGTCCAAAACCTGGAAGGACTTGAAAATGCGGGGAGAGCGAGCCGAACGATTCCTCAAGAGGAAGAAAGCGGAGAGGGGACAAGTACCCAACAACGCCCCGCAACCAAATTTTACCCCCAAGGGTAAAGGGAAGGCGCATGCGAATACGGTCGTCGCAAATCAAGTCTTTGAGGTGCAAGCACAGCCGCAACAGCCCCAACAGCCGCAACAGCAGCAGCAGAGGGCGCCTCAACAACCCAGGTGGCAACAGCAGCCCCAGAAGCAGAAGGTTAGGGAGCCGAGGTTCCCGAAAGTCTACTCATTCAAAGAGGATGAAATCCCGGGTATTTTCAAATACCTCGTGGAGAACAACAAGATCAAACTGCCGCCAATTCAGGATCAAGAAGATGCCAAGAGGGTCAATGATCCGAAATATTGCGCATTCCACCGAGCGGTGCACCATCCTACCAAGGTGTGCTACGCTCTCAAGGACAAGATTCAGGCCCTGATCGATGTTGGGGTCATCACCATGAAACAGCCCAAAGAGAAGAAGGTGGGTGCAAACACCGTGTCCATTAGCTTTGGATCCGTACCCTCGAGTTGGTTCCAACACGAGTCGGTGATCAAAGCAGCGGTGAAGACAGTAAACGATGATCCACACCAGCAGCGCCAGAAAGGGCTTGTGCCACATACAGCCCCAAATGGCGAGATCTTGTGGGTTCATCCGGACTTGATCGCAGATGAACAGTGGGCCACGACCTCTTCCACAAAGAACAAGAAGAAATCGAAGAGGAAGGGCAAATCCTGTTATGGGGCCTCTGCTATACCGGGGGTGGATGATGACAAAATTCCGACCTTCCCACTTTCTGAGGATGAGCAAGAAGCTTTCGCGACCCGAAGCGGGAATGAGTATCACTTCAAGTATCCGGATGCTACTGAGCAATTGGGTACCAAAACCCCACCTTCCAAGACGCTTGCAGAGTTGGGAATTTCAGCAATTCCCCCAACACCTGCAGTGGCGACGGAGAGAATCCCACAGAAGGATAAGGGAAAAGAGCCCGTACGTCAAGAAGCTCAGAACCCGAGGCCGTCTCGATTCAATAATCCAATTGGACGAGACAAACCGGGGAATGCAAGCTCTCAGCCCCATTTCGACATTATGGCGCAATTGGCCAACATCCCGGCCAGGATAACTCTATACGAGTTGCTGCGATTGTCGAAGGATACACGGAAGGCATTACAAGAAGCCTTGAGTGATTCCGAAGCCTTCTTGACTCGGATCAAACCATCTTCCGAAGAACCGGAGTCGTCAGCTCAGCATTGCAATCTGGCGGCACATCATTTCCCCTGCATCTCTTTCACCAAAGAAGACATGCAGACAAGGAATTCCAATCATGATAGGCCGTTGTACTTCACCGGGCATATCGGCTCCAGCGTTGTCAACCGGATCCAAGTCGATCCGGGTTCCGCTGTGAGCATCATGCCATTCCGATTGATGCATCATCTCGGAATCCCGACTAGCAAATTAGCGTCCACTGGCACGACGATCTACGGATTCAACACCAGCGGGTCTAGGCCCTTGGGGAAGATCCGAATTAAATGCCAGATCGGGGATTTGAAGTCGGAGGTCACATGCTATGTGATTGACGCGGAAACATCCTATAATTTACTGTTGGGTCGACCTTGGATCCACGGTAACCTTATAGTCCCGTCAACTCTGCATCAGTGCTTCAAATATGTGGGCACAGATAATGAAGTCAAGACGGTGGTCGCGGATAAGCAACCGTTCAAGGGATTGGAGAATTATTTCACCGATTCCCTTTTATACGGCGCTGAATCCGATACTGAACCATCGGCCCAAGGAACGGACAGCGGTGATGAAGCTGATACCGAACCAGGGCTTGATTACGATGGCGGTTTTGTTTTGAACGACATTGTACCCATTGTAATCAATCTTGACGATGATGAATCATCGGAAGATAGTTGTAATTGGCAACTTGCCGAAGAACTATCAATAAACGATGATTTAGAGTACTCGACGGGTCTTGATGATATCACCAACGAACTCTATGCTAACCCTGATTTATATATGCCTCTTCAATCATTTTGTTTGACGAAGAAGCAGGTACGCGACCCTTGCGGAACAACACTCATCATCCCCGCAGGGATTGGGGGTGGAAAGGAAGTCGTCTACGGCAAAGGAAGAACATCTCCGATACCCAACCACTTCCTGGAAGAGGAAGACGACGATGATAAACCAGCTCGTCATCTATCCAAATACGATGCGAAAGCACGCAACATGATGGAAAGGCACGGGTATGACTTCAAGATCGGAGAGGGTCTTTTCTTTGGTCGAGGTCCACGGGTTCCACCCCGGATGGCCTATGTACCGAAGGGAAAACCCGATAATCACTACCGCCACAAAAGAGGTCTAGGCTATGTCTCGTCAGATGATGAGTGTGGCTGGCAAATCATTGACCAGATTGCTAACAAGACTAGGAAGGGATATTCTTCCGACTCTTCGGGTTGGGATTCCGACACTAGTCTTGGTGAGGTGTTTAAGAAGCTAATGTCGAATATGGTCACGGTTGATCCAACGACAATAGAAGAAGATGATGAGATGCCGACATGGGAAGACCCGTGGGTACATCACTTAAACATGCAGTATGGCGACCGGTTTGAGCAAAGAGAGCCTCCTACCGAAGACCAAGTCGTTCAGGTGAATATGGGCAGCGAAGAAAATCCGAAGCCAATATTCATCAGCGACAGCCTCCTACCTGAAGAGAAGGAGGAGTTGATTTCTCTTATCCGGGAGTACATCGACGTGTTCGCCTGGAATTATGAAGACATGCCAGGTCTCGACCCAAACGTAGCAGTGCATCGTCTCAACATCAAGCCGGAGGTCAAACCAGTCAAACAACAACAACGACGGTTTCGTCCGCAAATGATGGAAGCAATCGAAGCTGAAGTCAAAAAGCTCATCGATTCGGGTTTTATCCGAGAGGAGCAACATCCCGAATGGCTTGCCAATATTGTCCCGGTCCTTAAGAAGAACGGGAAGATCCGGATATGCATTGACTTCAGGGATCTCAATGCAGCTTGTCCAAAAGATGATTTTCCTCTCCCCATCACGGATGTTATCATCGACAACACGTGTGGGTTTGAGAGGATGTCCTTTATGGATGGTTTCTCTGGTTACAACCAGATAAAGATGCATCCAGATGATGAAAAGCACACCGCATTCCGAACACCTCTCGGCGTATTCTGCTACACAGTCATGCCCTTCGGCTTGAAGAATGCAGGTGCTACATATCAGCGAGCTATGTCGAAGATCTTTCAGGAACATCTCCGAAAGACCGTCGAATGCTACGTGGACGATCTGGTCGTGAAAAGTCGTGATAAGAAAGATCACATCAAAGACTTGAAGACCATGTTCGATTTGATGCGGGCCCATCAGTTGAAGATGAATCCCACCAAGTCTTTCCTCGGAATGGCTAGTGGAAAATTCCTGGGGTTCGTCGTCACCACCAAAGGTATTCACATTGATCCGGACAAAGTGAAGGCAATCAATGAATTGCAGCCTCCGAGAAACCTCAAGGAGCTCAGAGGACTGCAAGGGCGATTGGCGTATATCCGTCGGTTTATCTCAAACCTTTCGGGGAAATGCCAACCGTTCTCTAGGCTCACAAAGAAGGGCGTGTCGTTTGTATGGGACGAGGCCTGTCAAAAGGCGTTCGAGAGTATCAAAGAATATCTCTCGAAACCTCCCGTACTCGTTGCACCGAAATCGGGCAAACCGTTCTTGATTTATGTCAAGGCGACGAGCCACTCATTAAGTGCATTGCTCGCACAAGATGACGATAACGGTCACGAGCAAGCAGTATATTACTTAAGCCGAACCATGGTGGGCGCAGAATCTCGATATCCCATGATTGAGAGGGAATGCCTAGCTTTAGTGTTCGCCATCCAGAAGATGCGGCATTATTTGGTTGGACAAACCATCTATGTCATCTCCAAAGTTAACCCGGTCCGAGTGTTCATAACTCAACCGGCTTCCATGAGCTGGCGATTAGCAAAGTGGGCTTTACTCTTGTCCCAATATGATCTGCACTTCAAACAGCAGAAGTCAGTAAAAGGGCAAGCTATCTGTGATCTCTTGGCAGCTAATCCAACTACGGACGCCGCCGAGGTATATGACGATTTACCTGATGAAACCCACGAAGTCAACGCAACTTCGCATCAACAAGTGTGGCGTTTGTACTTTGACGGTGCTTCACGAGCAGCTAATGCCGCAGGTACTCCTGGATGTTCTAAGGTCTCCTCCGGAGTTGGAGTAGTCTTAGTTTCCCCGGGAAAACATGTGATGCCTCGAGCCTACTCACTAACTGAGCCGTGCTCGAATAATGTGGCGGAATACAACGCACTGATTATAGGCCTCAACTTCGCCAAGGAGCTGGGGGTTGAGTATCTCGAAGCCTTCGGTGATTCTCAACTGATAGTCAAACAAGTCCAAGGGGAATATGAAGTTCGAAGTCAGGACCTAGTCCCGTATCACAAAATGGCGGTGGACCTAGCGGAATCGTTTGAAGGATTCTTCATCGAGCACGTTCCGCGATTGCAGAATACTTACGCAGATGCGTTAGCAGCCTTAGCTGTTTCTTTGGCACAGCCACCCGGGACAGAACAATTTGTTACGGTGAGAACACATCAACTCTTAGTACCACTTCATGATGAGAATGGCAGAAAGGAAGAGGCCCAAGAGGTGCACACAACTCAGGCTGAGTTCGAACCTCGAGATTGGCGGTTCCCCATTATCGACTACGTCTTACACGGAATCTTGCCAGAAGACGTGAAGGAGAGAGAGTCGATCAGACGAAGAGCTCCAAGATTCTACTATAATACAGAGAATCGAACGCTATACCGCAGGGGGTATGATGGCGTGCTGGCACGGTGTCTATCAACCAAAGAAGCGGAAGAAGTGCTTAAAGAGGCACATGAAGGAGAGTGCGGCGCGCACCAACCTGGTCCTAAGCTCTATGATCGCATCAGGAGAATGGGATACTTTTGGCCCTCCATGATGCATGAGGCGATTGTATACGCCCGGAAGTGTCACGCGTGTCAGGTACACGCGAATTACATGCACCAGCCTCCGGAACATCTACATCCTTCGGTTACGTCGTGGCCGTTCGAGACCTGGGGAATGGACATTGTTGGTCCTATAAACCCCCCATCAGTCAAAGGCGATCGGTTCATCCTGGCAATCACTGACTACTTCTCCAAATGGGCTGAAGCAGTTCCACTCAGAGAAGTCAAGACGAGCAACGTCATTGCATTCATCAAGCACCATATCATTTACCGGCATGGTGTTCCAAGACGAATCATACACGACAACGGTCCTCAATTTATCAGCAATGCCTTCATAAGGTTCTGCGAAAAGTTCAAAATTCAGGACATCTCGTCAACAGCCTATAACCCCACAGCAAACGGGTTAGCTGAAGCCTTCAACAAGACTATCATAAAGCTCTTGTCAAAGCTTGTGAAAAATAACAAGCGAGATTGGGACGACAAGCTCGGCGCAGCTCTATGGGCCTATCGTACCACAGTGCGTACGCCGACCGGCGCAACTCCATACCCATTGGTGTATGGATGTGAAGCCGTTCTCCCTCTCGAAGTTCAAATTCCATCTCTTCGGATCGCCCTTGCAACCCAGATGACGACCGAAGAACAGCATCAGAAACGCATCGAAGAACTCGAGATGCTCGATGAAAAGCGCTTGGAAGCTCAACAGCACATCGAGTTTTACCAAGCCAGAATTTCTCGAGCCTTCGACAAAAAGGTTCGACAAAGGAGTTTTAAGGAAGGGGACTTGGTCTTAACCGAGAAACGTCCTATGATCCTTAACTCCAAGAAGAAAGGCAAATTCGAACCCAAATGGGAGGGACCGTTCGTAGTAGAAACAGTTTACTCGAACGGCGCCTATCGTCTAATCACCAAAGATGGTGACCGGCTCATGATGCTAATAAATGGCAAATTTCTGAAGAGATACTATCCTTAGTATCCTCAGAAGAATTGAGGTACCGGGAAGTTCCCGGAAGGATACCACATCGGGGTATTCTTAGGGATAACCCGATCGCTGATGAGCAAGAAATCAATATTCGAATTCCGAATATTCTTGTTTGTCAGAATTTAACTCTCACAAACACTCTTTTGCTGAGATGAGATCTAAATCATTGATTCTCCCCTCGCAGAACTTTTAGTGGTTTCTGACTACTCATAGTCGCCACCACACAATTCCCTTGGTCAAACCTTATGACAGTTAGGGCCAAAGCCAAATTCCCCTCTCGATTCGTCCAAAGAACGAGAGGTCCACAAATCGAGTGATCAAACCTTCTTTCGGTTATGATCATTCTCACACTCCCCATTTGGTCAAACCTTACTACAGTTAGGGCCAAAGCCAAAATCCCCTCTCGATTCCTCCAATGAACGAGAGGTCCACTTTCAATTCAAATGACCAAACCTTACGACAGTTAGGGTCGTTTGAACCTTTCGATTCGAGTAACCAAACCTTACGACAGTTAGGGTTATCCGAATTTTCTCGATTCTCGGAGTGGAGATCCCACTTCTAGTTTCACCTGTCGGATCCTAGGGGTGGAGATCCCACCTCGAGTTTCCTTTCCTGCTGAAGATAGAATATAAAATTCTTCCTCTTTAGAATCAAATGACCAAACCTTACGACAGTTAGGGTCGTTTGAACCTTTCGATTCGAGTAACCAAACCTTACGACAGTTAGGGTTATCCGAATCTTTTCGATTCTCGGAGTGGAGATCCCACTTCTAGTTTCACCTGTCGGATCCTGGGGGTGGAGATCCCACCTCGAGTTTCCTTTCCTGCTGAAGATAGAATATAAAATTCTTCCTCTTCAGAGTCAAATGACCAAACCTTACGACAGTTAGGGTCGTTTGAACCTTCGATTCGATGACCAAACCTTATGACAGTTAGGGTCGTTCGAACCTTTCGATTCGATAATCAAACCTTACGACAGTTAGGATTATCCGAATCTTTTCGATTCTCGGAGTGGAAATCCCACTTCTAGTCTCACCTTTCCCTTACCTTTGCTTTCAGAAAAGACAGGGATGAAGTCGGCGCCTAATACGCGTTGCCGGGTAGTCTTTCCCGTGAGAAAGACGAAGTCTATGTATTCAAAATCATAGCACTAAGTCTAAGAAAAGCAATTTTCTTAGCGCAACGTTACATACGGAACGGATTCAGATAATCCGCATGCTAGCCCGACACAAACGGTAGTCGGTAAAGGCACGTCAAACCCGTTGAAGGCTGGGGGTTGGCCAATAATCCCAAAGTCTATACCTAACACGTATAGCCGGTTTAGTCTTTCACCGATTAAAGAAGACACCACGGCATATCAAGAAACATCATGTAAAAAGAAGCAAATAAGGAGTCTCTCATAAAAGATCAAGACAAAAGCATACAACAACAAGTTCGTCAACCCGAAGGCAGCTGACGACTAAGAATGTGAGACTCTAAACCAGAAAGCCTGTCCATATAGCTCTGCGCGAACTCTGCCTGCACGCGAGCTCGGACAGAATCCTCGGAACTGCTCAAGACCTCAGCGGCTTCAGTTCGCAGCTTCATCAACCCCTCCTGTGTTGATCCCAGCTTGTCGAGCGTCCACTCACGAGAGCGCTCCAATCCAACCAAGTCCTCGGTGATTATAGCAGCAGACTCTTCGGCACGTCCCAAGGCCTCCTTCAGCCTAGCTATCTCTGCACGAGTGGACTCTAGGGAGCTGAGTAACTCGCCTTTGCTGGTGTCCTTCTTCGCCAGGTTGGCCATCAGCTGTGCAACAGAGTGCTCGCGTGAACGGAGCTCGCTGCTAATGGAAGATCTCAAGTCACGCCATTGAGTTATTCTATCCTCCATCTGAGAGGACATGAAAGAAGAAGCTCCACCAGCCTTCAAATCCCTCAATTCTTGAACCTCTGACTCCAGAGCAGTAAAATCAGCAGTGAAGGAATCAGCCAACTCTGGGTATCCTTCTTCCCTCATCATCAGCATGTGGCGAGAAAAGGAACGCCTGAACTGGTCAAAGCAGTATCCTCGGAGAAGAAGTTTCTCAATCATGCCATTATAAAAGGCGGTGAAGAAGTTGAGGTCCGCGCGAAAAATCTCTTTCTCAGGATCGGTACCAGCCAAAAGGACGCGAACATACTCATGTAGAGATGATCGAGCTCCTGCAAACAACAATGGGGGAGTTAAGAGATTATCAAATACGACAAGGAAACCCGAGAGGAAATTCGAAGTATACCTGTACTGGCGGAATTTCCCTCGGGTGGAGGCACGGCAGACTCTGAGATAACAGCAGGATTAGCTATGAAGGGTGCATCGACCCCTGCAGACAAATCAGTCGTATCTCTCGGCTGTGGCAAAGAGACATGGCTCTCAGGCAAGATATCAGCCCTGGAAACTACAGCAGCATCAGGCACAACGCCTGGTCCTACAGTTATACCTCTTTATTAGTCAAAATGCAAATTTAGGCAAATAAAGAGAATCAGGGTGATAAGATCATCGGCATACCTGCAAGTCCATCATCTTCTGCAACACGGGGAGGGTCGGTAGTCAAAGGAGAATCAGTCCTGGTGGCTGATGATGTACCTGTGAGTGCATCGCTCGTAAAGGGCGGTCCCGCAGTTCCTCTGGCGGCCTGTTCAGCCAGCATATCGACTAGCAGCCCAGCGTCAGGACCGCAGAAACTCGGCGCAGAGGCATTCCCCTGGTCTTCAAAACCTACATCACGGAAAGATTCATCCTCAGTCGAGTTCTCTTTCCCCATGATCAAAAGAGATATTAGCAGATGCAGGTATACCTGAGTAAGGAGCGGTGGGCTCGACGCTATACTCTGGCCCAAGATCAATGTTCAAATCGATGCCCAGAGAACCGTCATGAAGGGCGTCGCACATCTGCTGCACGAAGCAATCCATGTTGTCCGGACCAGGGGATGCAGGAGGCAATGGAAGTTCACCCTCTTCAAGGAACCCTGAGACATAAGGCATGGTTACGAATTCCAGAAGGAAGATCATGCTAGAACAATAAAATGACGGAAGGTTACCTTCCTCCCGGTCGGCAGAGCCTCCGGAATCTACTCCATCAGAGCGTTGATCAACAGGAGGTCTATAAGCAACCTTCTTCCTTTTCAAAGGACCACCCCTCTGGGAACCGACGGGACGATTGTGCGAAGTTTGTCCACCAAACTTGGATTTCGCACGACGTGAGGCGAGAGGTTCATGGTCATCGGCCGATCCACCTGAAACAACAAGGATTATTTCACGTACCAAGGTTGAGGAGAAGCGAAATCAAGAAGCATGACAAACCTGCATCAAGTTCTACTTGGTCGGTGTCTATGCCCATTTCCTCCTCACAAACTTCGTCGCCATCCGCAGGAAGGTGCTCTTCATCAACTCTGCTTGAAGGAGGAGATTGAGCAGGCCTCTTCCCCTGCTTCCGAGCAGCCGTCATAGCAGCCTGAACCAAGTGCTCAGACTCTAACTCCGAAAGGCTCTTCACACCTATGGATTCGTAGGCAGAAAGGAACCACTTGCAGCTAAGGAAGGTGATCATCGGTTTGCGCTTATACGAAGGGAGAGCAAACTGAGCCCCGGTGCAACCAACCATGGTCCATAACCACGCTCGTATACCGTCGACAAGCCCTCCCTTAACCTGTAAACCACGGCTCAGATTCCCAACATATAGTTGGTCGTAGCCGAACTGACGTGCGAAACGGCAGGGAAGATAAGGCTCGATATGGCAACGGTTCTTCACCCGAAGGACAAGATACCCGATGCGGATGTTTATCAGCCATCGAAAGCAACCGACGTCAAGAGCAGTCCGGTTAGTTCGGGGTTTCTCCACATCAGTCAACTCCTCGCCATAGCGTCCAGAAAATTGAGGAAAGCACTTGAAGAGCTCCCAGTTCCGACGAACTTGAAGTTCTTGTTGTACATCTTCAAATTTCTTCCCAAGCCACCTACTCCTCTCCAACAGTTGTAGGAAAGGAACAGGGGTGTCAACGGTGCGGGGAGCTGACATCATGTCAGGCCGGTGTAGAACGAACCAGGCCATCAGATAAGCATAAGGCAGCTCAACCTTCGGGCAGGTAAGCTCGGTCGAGGGTTTGGAACCCACATGGGTAAGAACACGAACTACACCCCTGAGCCCGCAATGAATGCTGGCCACCATCGCTGGAAGCAAGGACAGCTCCCGCCCATAGGCTAGCTGGACTGCCGGGAAAAGCACCTCGACTGGTAAGTCATCCGAAGACTGGTATGGCACAACGCACTTCTTCAACCAGAGTGCGAGGTAGCCGGCCAACAGAGACCGAGGTTCTATAGACTTCTGCGCACGACGGAGGAAAGAACGGAACGTGGTCCCGGCGGGAAAAGCTCCCTCGGCGCTGGCAATGGTATAAGATTGAGTTTCATTCCTCTCCATCAGCTCGTTAATAGTGGTGAAGTCCAAGACATCCAACTCACGGATAGGTCCAACGAAATCACCCTCCAGGTTTTGAAACAAGTAAACGGCGAACTGCTTCAAGCTGATCTTCTTCTTCGTCTTAGCTGGAGCAGAAGTTTGGAGCAGTGAGGTATGATAGTGACATGTAAGATCCCAAAGCGTGTCATACATATCAGGGCTATCTTTCTTTAGCAAAGCCAACTGCTGGTTGGAGGGAAAGTACTCCTGATACGGGCAATCCCCCATCGGAAGGCCCGAAACCTGGTGCATCTCATGAAGAGCCAGCCCTAGTTCCCCGCCGCTTGTGAGGAAAGTGTTGCTATCAGGCATGTATGTCTCTAACAGTGCCAAAAAGTGGCGGCAACTGACTGGGATCCCGTACATGGTAGCTCGTATGGGCGCATATAACCCACTATCTTTCAGATCTCTCTCCCACCTTCCCAGAACATAGCCGGTCATACGGGTCCACCACCCCTTGCCCGGCGAAGAAGCCCAACCGTAGCATCGGTAATCCAGTGGAGGTAGCTGTCTTCCAAGCTGAGCTAGACGGTTCTTCACGGTAAGAGCAGCCGCCGACACCTCGCCTGGAGGTGCGGTGTCGAGACCCATGATCCCGGGGCGAAGACCGCAAATGGATTGGTATCCCAGAGAACCGGGACTCTTATGATGAGAAATGTATCCGCACTGGATGTGAACAGCAGCATTGGTAAGAGACCAGGACATCTGTCGCCCCACAGCCTGTCTCTCCAAGAGAGTAAAAGAACACTGGCGTGGAATGGAAGGAATATATAAAAGAGCTCCCTCGTCAAGGGTTAGCCAATGCTCCTCAGCAAGAGTCAACACGACAGGATCCTCGGTGCGATCCCCGAATAGGAAATCTGGCTTCTTTAAAGCCTCAGTAGAAGTGGCATCTGCGGTGAGGGGAGCATCGGTGATAAGTTGGCGTAAACAGTGACGCCCTCCCTCCTTTATCAGCCGACGGAACTCGTCTGAACGATCATGTCCAAACTGCGGAAGGGGATCGATGATCTGCCTAGCGGAAGCTGAAGAGAACACTTCCTTACTGCAACCGGTAGGGGCATGGTGAGGGAGACTACCCCCGGGAAAATCAACTGCAACAGAGCATGAAGATGGAATTAGAAAATTCATGTCATAAGATCAATCGCGGGATAACCGGAGTGACGATTTCGAGCGTCATACACCAAGAGGACGGTATGTATCATCACGTAGATACCGTGATAATATATACCGACCTGTAAGGAGTAAGACTACACGAGATCGCCCCGGTATATCCGAAGACTTGAATTGGCTAAAGCAAAACAAGTCTGAAACCTTAACCCCCGCGCGAGGGGTATCGGTTCTTCCTTCATAACCCGCGAGAGGTCAATCCGGGATGCAAACCTTAACCCCCGCGCGAGGGGTATCGGTTCTTCCTTCATGACCCGCGAGAGGTCAATCCGGGATACAGGAAATCAGAATTCTCACCCCCGTAAAAAGAAGCCGCTGAAGAAGATACAGCGGGAGCCTCCTCCTCGCTGTGCTGCGAGTGGGAGCGACTCCTGGAAAGCTGAGCACGACGGGAAGACATCACAAATCTGCAGTGAAAAGCAGTACATCAGGTACAACATATAATACACGAAATATCGAAAAAGGGGAAATTAAGCACTTAGACTTGAAATCCTATAAACAAGTAGGATTTTACAGTTAAAGTCTAATTAAACCTACGAATTTCGTGCACGCAAAACGATAATCGTCGTTTCGCGATAAATTTTGGTGAAATACCCAAAATACCCCCCGTGCTCAAGGCCAAATTCAGGTCAAGGACACGTGTGACTCGGGTCGTGGTCGTTATACTTGACCATCTAACGTCCCGGTACCCCATAATTCTGATCAAATTTTGCAAATGAGTCCTTTTGCAGAATTTGGTCAATTTTACATAAAAGCCCCTCCTCGAACTTTTGGTTTTGCACCCACGTGCCTTTACCAAAAAATTCGATCAAGGGTTTGGGGTCAACACTCTCTGAATTTCAACCCCAAATTCGTGGTCATTTTGCAAATTAGACCCCAGAAAATTATATGGGCTGTTTTGCAAATAAACCCCTCCAAACAATTCCTTTAACCCTTTTGCATAAAGCACCCCATTTCTTCATCAAATGGGCACAAACCCAAGTCCCAAAATTTCAAACCATCTTGACACAAGAAACCCCACAAAATTTCAGCCACATTTTGCGAATAAGTCCCTCAAATTTCGGCTATCACCATTTTGCACAAAAACCCCCAAAATTTTCGGCTCTTTGCAACAAACCCCCAAGAGTATATTACATACATAATCCCTAGCCTACTTGCAAACATAAAAATGCAAATTTTACAAAGGAATAGGAGGATGGAAGAGGGGTCTTACCCAAGTCAAGAGAGCTTCTTCCGAGCTCGGAAATGGAGGCCAAGACCCTCGTTTGGAAGAGGAGAAGAATCCGGCAATTGGGTATCCACCAAAATCCAAGCTTTCCTTTTGGATTGATAGGTTCTTCAAGGAAGGAAGTGGGCTTGAGGAGGAAGATGAACAAAACCGAAAATGAGGGGGAAAAAACTCGGTTTTGGGGAAGATATTTCTCTTGAAATTCAAA
>BQKN01060107.1:1782-13077 GCA_022839385.1 Asparagus kiusianus
GAGGTTCAGGTGCAGCGAGACCGAGTAGCTCGAGTTGAGACTGGCCTGGCTACCAGGTTATCTTCACTTGCCGAGCTCGATTCTTCTCTCACTTCCTGTGCGGCCGAGATAGACCAGCTCAGAAGAGCACTCCGTGAAAAGGAGGAGACTTTTGATGTTTTTCAGATGACGAAGACACAGGACCAGCAGACCTGTACGGCTTTGTCTGATGAGTTGAAGTCCTTGAAGCAGAAGCTATCCGAGACAGAAGAGACTGCTGCGAAGACTTCGGCCGCCACTGAGGAGTCCATTAGGGCTGAGCTTAGCCAAGCTTATGATGATAAGCTGTCTAAGTTCAGTCAGCAGATTTTTAGCCACGGGCTTGATGTTTGATTTTGTTTACTGAGTGATTTGACTTTTGACTCTTTTAGTGAATTCCCTTTTTATCTTTATTATGATTCGTCATTCCATTTGAAATGATTGACCACAATACTCATAGGATTTTTGGCAAACCCTCAGCCATCAACGGGTTTGGTTAGCCTTTACCGACTACCGTTTGAGTCGGGCTAGCACGCGATTTGTTTAAATCCGCTCGCATGTAACGTTATGCTCAGAGATTGAATTCTCTGAGACTTTGTGCTATGATATCGAATACATAGACTTCGCCATTGTTACGGGAATAGGCTACCCGGCGACACGTGTGAGGTGTTGGCTTTAGGATTTTTGGCCAACCCCCAGCCTCTAACGGATTTGATTAGCCTTTACCGACTACCGTTTGAGTTGGGCTAGCGTGCGGATTGTCTAAATCCGTTCCGCACGTGACGTTAAGCTAAAAGAGTTAACTCTTTTAGTGCTACGGTATTGAATACGTAGACTTCGTCTTTCTCCTGTGAAAAGACTAAACAGCAACGTGTATGAGACGTTGACTTAGGATTTTTGACAAACCCTCAGCCTTCAACGGATTTGGTGTGCTCTTACCGACTACCGTTTGAGTCGGGCTTACATGCGGATTGTTTTAATCCGTTCCGCATGTGATGTTGCGCTAAAGGAATGAACTCCCTTAGACTTTGTGCTACAACTTTGAATATGTAGGCTTTGCCATTGTTATGGGAATAGGCTACCCAGTAACGTGTATTAGACGTTGGCTTATCCCTACTTAGGCTTTGGGACAAAGGACCCCAGAGTCAGGCTCTGGTATCTTTTTCTACGGATAAAGACCAAACCGGCGACGCGTGTTATGCGTCGACATATCCCTTCTTAGGATTCAGGATAAAATTCCCCATGCGTGTGAGGCATGGATTTCGGTGTTATTAATAACAACCTGCCATAATGTTGAATATACGGACGAGTGTTCTTTTTAACGGTTAAGAACTAACCGGCCGCGCGTGTTAGGCGCGGACTTATCCTTACTTAGGTTTCAGGATAAAATACCCCAGAATCAAACTCTGGTGTCTTTTTCAATCGGGAAAAGACTAAACCGGCAGCGCGTGTTAGGCGCAGACTTATCCCTGCTTAGGTTTTGGGATAAAATACCTAGGATGAATCCTAAATTGGTAAACTTTGGAAAAGGAGTTGGTGTGGGGAAGGAAGAATTTTATATTCTATTCCCCGAACAAGGAAGGAAGAATTTTATATTCTATTCCTTGATTCTGGAAAGGAAGAATTTTATATTCTATTTCCAGTGCAAGAAGGAAACTAGAAGTGGGATCTCCACTCCGAGAATCTGGAAGATACTGACAAACTTTCCTTTTATAGGATTGGTTATCAGATCGAAAGATGAGTTCTTCGTTTATCGAAGAGAAACTTTAACTTCAGTTACAACCATAAAAAGGTTGAACCCAAGAGAAATGGAGTTCTTTCGTTCATCGAAAGGGGACTCCGAACTGAGAGTGAACCTTTTTGGTGGACTCACTGTCAATTGAAATTGATCAGCGAGGGATTTTGATGGTAAAAATAAAATTGGGTTATCCTCTAGAATATTAAGTGTAATATTCTTCAAGGAACTTCCCGATAAATGAGTTGTCCTGAACGTACTAGGGATAGTACTTTTTTCAAAAACTTCCCATTTATTGGCATTAATTGCCTGTTACCCTCTAAAGAAATTAGGCGGTAAGCACCGTTCGAATAGACTGTGTCTATTACAAACGGTCCTTCCCACTTAGGTTCGAATTTACCTTTCTTCTTAGAGGTGAGGATTATTGGTCGACGAGCAGCGAGGACCAGATCTCCTTCCTTGAAGCTTCTTTGGCGAACCCTTTTGTCAAAAGCCCTGGATATCCTAGCCTGGTAGAACTCGATGTGTTGTTGAGCTTCCAAGCGCTTTTCGTCCAGCCTTTCGAGTTCCTCAAGACGTTTTTGATGATGTTCTTCGGTCGTCATCTCCGTTGCGAGAGCGATCCGAAGAGAGGGGATTTGAATCTCCAACGGTAGCACAGCTTCGCATCCGTAGACCAACGAATATGGAGTAGCTCCCGTAGGTGTGCGTATGGTAGTGCGATAAGCCCAGAGTGCTTCTCCGAGTTTATCGTCCCAATCTCGCTTGTTGGTCTTCACGAGTTTTGATAAGATCTTGATGATCGTCTTGTTGAAAGCCTCAGCTAATCCGTTAGCGGCAGGGTAATAAGGTGTTGACGAAACATCTTGGATTTTGAACTTGTCACAGAACCGGATGAAGGCGTTGCTTATGAATTGCGGACCGTTGTCATGAATGATCCGCCTCGGCACGCCATGTCGGTATATGACGTGATGCTTGATGAAGTTGATGACGTTGTTCGTCTTTACTTCTTTAAGCGGAATGGCTTCAGCCCACTTTGAAAAGTAGTCGGTGATAGCGAGAATGAATCGATCACCTTTGACTGAAGGCGGAAAGATGGGACCGACGATATCCATCCCCCATGTCTCGAATGGCCAAGACGCGGTTGATGTGTGTAATCGCTCCGGTGGTTGGTGCATATAGTTTGCATGTACTTGACAAGCGTGACATTCTCGAGCGTACTCAATCGCGTCACGAACCATTGTTGGCCAGAAATATCCCATTCTTCTGATTCGATCATACAGCTTGGGACCAGGCTGATGCGCACCGCATTCTCCTTCATGTGCTTCCTTAAGAACTTCTTTTGCTTCTTCATTCGAAAGGCATCGGAGAAGCAAATCATCGTACCCTCGGCGATACAGCGTACGGGTCTCGGTATTGTAAAAGAACCGTGGTGCTCTTCGGCGGATAGATTCTTTTTCCTTTACATCCTCCGGTAAAATGCCGTATTGGACGTAGTCAATAATGGGAAAGCGCCAATCTCGGGACTCGGACCCGATTTGGGTTGAGTTCACCTCTTTGGCGTTTACGTTTCTATCTTCCTCCTCTTCAATATCCATATCGTATATGGGTACGCAGAGTTGGTGTGATCTTACTGTGACTAGCAGTTCAGTTTTTGGCAGTTGCGCGAGTGATACTGCTAGTGCTGCCAGTGCATCTGCATAAGTGTTCTGAAGACGCGGGATGTATTCAATGTAAAATTCTTCAAAAGAATCTGCCACTCTGACGGCCTCTTGGTGGTATGGAATCAGGTCTGGGTTTCTGACTTCATACTCCCCACGAACTTGGTTGACAATTAGTTGAGAATCCCCAAAGGCTTCGAGATATTCGACCCCCAGCTCCTTGGCGAAACTGAGTCCTATGAGGAGTGCGTTATACTCGGCTACGTTGTTAGAGCATGGACTCGTCAGCGAATAAGCTCGAGGCATCACGTGCTTCCCTGGGGAAACTAAGACAACTCCAACTCCAGAAGTGACCTTAGGACATCCCGGGGTTACTGCTTTATTGACTGCTCTCGAGGCACCATCAAAATATAACTGCCATACTTGTTGGTGTGACGTGGTATTAACCTCGTGGGTTTCATCTGGCAAGTCATCGTATACTTCAACCGTATCTGTTGTCGGGCTTGCTGCCAAAAGATCACAAATCGCCTGTCCTTTGACCGACTTCTGCTGTTTGAAGTGCAGATCATACTGGGACAAAAGAAGAGCCCACTTTGCCAACCGCCAATTCATCGAACCTGGTTGAGTCATGAATACCCGTACCGGATTAATATTAGCGATGACGTAAATCGTCTGGCCAACTAAGTAATGTCGCATCTTCTGTACCGCAAACACCAATGCGAGACATTCTTTCTCGATCATCGGGTATCGAGACTCGGCGCCTATCAAGGTCCGACTTAGATAATAGACTGCCTGTTCGTGACCATTATCATCGTCTTGTGCTAATAAAGCACTTATCGAATGGTTCATCGCCTTGATATAAATCAAGAACGGTTTACCTGATTTTGGTGCAACAAGAACATGTGGATTCATCAGATATGCCTTGATATCTTCGAATGCCTTCTGGCAAGCATCGTCCTAAATAAACGATACGCCTTTCTTGTTTAGCTTCGAAAATGGTTGGCACTTCCCGGAAAGATTTGAAATGAATCTCCGGATATACGCCAAACGCCCTTGCAATCCTCTGAGTTCCCTTAGGTTCTTCGGGGGTTGCAATTCATTTATCGCCTTTACCTTGTCTGGGTCGATATGTATACCCTTGGTGGTAACGACGAATCCAAGGAATTTTCCGCTGGACATTCCGAGGAAGGATTTTGTGGGATTCATCTTCAATTGATGACTCCGCATGAGATCAAACATTGTCCTCAAGTCCTTGATGTGATCTTCTTTGCTGCGGCTTTTCACCACCAAATCATCAACGTAGCATTCAACTGTTTTCCTGAGGTGTTTCTGGAAAATCTTAGTCATTGCTCGTTGGTACGTGGCACCTGCATTCTTTAGACCAAACGGCATCACCGTGTAGCAGAAGATACCGAGGGGCGTTCTGAATGCCGTGTGCTTTTCGTCATCCGGGTGCATCTTGATTTGATTATACCCCGAAAAGCCGTCCATGAAGGACATTCTTTCGAATCCACATGTATTGTCAATAATGACATCTGTGATCGGGAGGGGAAAATCATCTTTTGGACATGCTTCGTTCAGATTCCTGAAGTCGATGCAAATCCTGATCTTGCCATTCTTCTTTATGACTGGAACGATATTGGCTAACCAGTCTGGATGTTGTTCTTCCCGGATAAATCCTGAGTCGATCAACTTTTTAACTTCAGCCTCGATGGCTTCCATGATCTGCGGACGAAACCGTCTTTGCTGTTGCTTGACAGGTTTGGCATCCGGCTTGATGTCGAGGCGGTGCATTGCCACATTGGGATCGAGCCCTGGCATGTCTTCGTAGTTCCAGGCGAAAACGTCGATATACTCTCTGATCAAGGCAATTAATTCCTCCTTTTCTTCTGATGGGAGACTACCACTGATGAATATGGGCTTTGGATTGGCTTCATCACCCATATTGATTTGGACTACCTCGTCTTCGGTGGGTGGCTCTCTCTGTTCGAACCTATCACCATATTGCATGTTCAGGTGATGAACCCATGGGTCCTCCCACGTTTGCATTTGATCGTCGTCCTCCATTGTAGATGGATCAGCCGTAGTCATGTTCGACATTAAGGTTTTGAACATTTCTCCCAAACTTGTGTCGGAATCTTCAGCTAAAGAATCTGGCAAATACCCATCCTTAGCCTTGTTAGCAATTTGATCGATGATCTGCCAGCCACATTCGTCATCTGACGAAACGTAGCCTAAGCCCCTCTTGTGACGATAATAGCCCTCCGGTTTACCCTTTGGTACATATGCCGCTTTGACTGGGACACGGGAACCTCGATCGAAGTATAGACCTTCTCCGAGTGTGAAATCATACCCTTGTCTTTCCATGAGCTTGCGCGCTTCTGGACTGTACTTAGATAAATGTAAACCAGATTTGTCACCATCTTCATCCTCTCTTAGGAAATGATCTGGCACCGGAAGACTTTCTCCTTTACCGAAGATCACTTCTTTTTGTCCCCCTATTTTGGCGGGAATAATCTGAGTTGTTCCGAAAGAGTGTTGGAGACGCTTCTTCGTTACATACGACGATCGGAGCGGCATACATAATTCGGGATTATCGTACAATCCCTTTATCACATCATCAAAAGACAAGGAGTACTCTAAACCATTATTTATTTCAGGTTCGGCAAGTTGCCAGTTACAACCGCCATCTGACGACTGTTCGTCGTCGAGATTGATTACAAAGGGTACAATGTCATTAAAAACAAAACCACCATTGTAATCGAATCCGGCCTCGGAATCAGCTTCTTCTCCGCTGTCCGTGCCTTGGACCGATGGTTCCGTATCGGACTCGTTACCATAAAGGAGAGAATCTGTGAAGTAGTTCTCGTACCCTTTGAATGGTTGCTTATCCGCGACCACCGTCCTAACTCTTCCATCAGTGTCGACATATTTCAAACACTGATGTAGAGTGGAGGGAACTATAACATTACTATGGATCCAAGGCCGACCCAATAGTAAGTTATAGGATGTCTCAGCATCAATCACGTAGCACGTGACCTCCGTCTTTAAATCGCCCATTTGGCACTTTATCCGGATTTTACCCAAAGGTCTTGACCCGCTGGTGTTGAATCCGTATATGACTGTGCCTGTAGACGCCAACTTGCTGACTGGAATGCCAAGGCTGTGCATCAGTCGAAGTGGCATAATACTCACAGCGGAACCCGGATCCACTTGGATTCGGTTAACTTCGCTGGAGCCAATGTACCCGACGAAGTACAGGGGCCGATCATGGTTCGAATTCTTCGTCTGCATGTCCTCTTTGGTGAAGGTGATGCAGGGAATGTTCTTGGCTGCCACATTACATTGTTGGGCTGACAATTCCAGTTCCTCGGGTGCTGGTTTGACTCGAGTAAGGAACACCTCTGAATCGGCCAGGGCTTCTTGCAAGGCTTCTCTAGTTTCCTTAGATAGCCGCAGCAATTCGTAAAGTGTTATCCTTGCTGGAATGTTGGCTAGCTGAGCCATGATGTCGAAGACACGTGGATTTTTCGAACTTCCCGGTTTATCTCCTCCAATCGAACGACTAAAGCGAGACTGCTTCGGGTTCTGAACCTCTTGGGATCCTTTGTCTTTCTGTTTATCTGCCGGCTGTCGTCGAACATCTTCAGCCGGTTTGGGAATTAGGATCACCCCTATCTCTGTGAGAGTCTTGGCTGGTCCCTGTTTTGTCACCCCTAGCTTAGCTGCTTGTTCATTATGTGACGGATAGTTGAAGTGGTATTGGTTCCCGCTTCTGGTGGTGAAGACTTCTTGTTCATCTTCAGAAAGTGGGAAAGTTGGGATTCCTTCGTCGTCTTTCCCTGGGATGGCGGAAACTCCGTAGCAAGACTTTCCTTTCCCTTTAGATTTCTTTGTGGATGACGATCCGACCCATTGTTCATCTTCAATCAGGTCGGGGTGAACCCAAAGGATTTCGCCATTTGGAGCCGTGTGTGGCACTAGTCCCTTTTGGCGCTGTCCGTGCGGGTCGTCATTCACCGTCTTCATCCCAACTTTGGTGACACGCTTCGGCTCAAACCAAGCTGTGGGTACTGACCCAAAACTGATCGATACCGCATTTGCTCCTACATTCTTGGCCGGTTTCGGAGTTATGACTCCTACATCGATCAACGCCTGGATCTTGTCCTTGAGGTGATAGCAGGACTTCGTAGGGTGGTGGACCGCTCTGTGATACGCGCAGTACCTCGGGTCCGTCACTTTAGTGGCCCCTTCATGATCCACAATCGCCGGCAGCTGGATCTTGTTGTTCTCCAACAGATATTTGAAGATGCCGGGAACTTCGTCATCTTTAAAGGAGTAGACTTTGGGAAACCTCGGCTCCGAAGACTTTTGCTTCTGAGACCGCTGCTGCCAATGTGGCTGCGATTGCTGTGGAGCTCGTTGCTGCTGCTGCTGCTGTTGCTGAGGTTGCAATTGAAAGGTTTGGTTAGCATCAACAGCATTAACCTGAGCTTTACCTTTTCCCTTCTGATTGAAGTTCTGCTTCGGAGGATTTGTAGCCGGTTGGCCTCTCTCCGCCTTCTTCCTCCTGAGGAATCGCTCAGCTTGCTCGCCTCGGACCTTCAAGTCCTTCCATGTCTTGGATGGAGCTGTGCCCATTGCTTCCAAAACATCCAGCGAGAGGTTGTTGTGGCAGGTCTGAAGAATGAACTCCTCGCTGATCGGGTCCCGGCAATTCATCGCCTTATTCCGGAACCTTTTGACGAAGACTTCGACCAATTCTCCGTCCTTCTGCTTCTCATCGAGCAATATCCCGATAGAGATTTCAGTGTCGTCGTCGAAGAAATTCGCAAGGAATTTGGTCTCCATGTCGTCCCAGCTATTTATGCTTCCTGGCTTGAGGCGACGATACCAATCAAAGGCAGCTCCGCGAAGAGTGCCAACGAATGACCGCACCATCAGAGGCTCATTACCTGAGATGACTCCCAAGTGCGATTTGAAATAAATCAAATGCTGAGTTGGTGAACCCATCCCATTAAACGGCGTGAAGTTGATTAGACTAAACTTTGCCGGATATGGGATCGATTCCCACTCTCTTGGGTAAGGACAGGGAATGCCCGTCTTTTTAATCTCTTGAGCAGAAATCAATGTATTGATTTTGCTTTCGAGGTTCTTAATTTTCAGGCTTTCACCTGCGTCTTCGCTAGCATTATCGTTACCACCCCCTGGATTAATGGGGGGGTTATTGACGTTGCGAGCTTCATTTGTACCCTCATCTTCCAGGTTGTTCTGGTTGGGCTGACTTGGTTCCCCTTGTTGGTTCCTTAATGCTTGAAGCTGTTGGTCATGCATTTCTCTCATGTTCAGCATAGCCATTTGCATTTCGAACCGAAAGGTCTCCTGTTGTTTGGCCATGGCATCTTCAAGCATCTTGGCCACTTGCTCCGCGTTTATCATAAACGCCTCGCGGGGTTGTCCTTCACTGGACACTGTGTTATCAGACGCCACTGCTGAGCCAGCATCTGATTCTTCATCTCCCGAAGGTACTCTTGTCCGGACCCTACCGTACGTTCCTCGTTTGATGGCTCCAGACTGTAAACGGGTCCTGGGTCGGGATGTTTCTGGAATCGTCTCGGGGTTATCCTGAGCCGATGTTCCTGTACTGGTCATATTTGCGGTGACCCTTGAATGCTCACCGTCTTCGACCATCTTCCTTCTTCGTTGGAAGCGCCTATGTTTTGGTTTTGGCGTTCCATTACTGAGTCTTTCGAACACAGATACTCTTTCGGGGACTGTCTTAACACAGTTGCATTCCGACAGTACCGCCCGAATGAGCTTCGAGCAAGGACATTGTGCTTCGAGCCTTCGAGGGCTCCTCTTTCTGGATTTGCTCGTACTCCCGGCATGATAGTACAGCTCGTCCGTTTGAAGGTCGGAGCAAGCTATCGTGTGTTGGCACGATCTCTCAGGTATAACGTTGTCGTCCTCAGATGACAACGTTTCCTTCTGAGGAATAATTGTCTTTTTCGGGCTCTCGAGAGTTATACGCCTCGAAACGCGTCTTCGTGGACGTGAATCCTCAGCGGGCTCTTGCACTTCTATGCGCAAAGTTGTGCGCTTGGGTGCCGCGGTTTGCTCCAAGTGTTGAGGGTTGCGGCGACCCCCAGCGTGTTGCATTGTTTGGGGTTTCTTCATTGGCCCCAAGCGTTCTTGAATTGGAATTTTACCTCGTTCCTTCGGAAGTGGACCGAGGCGCTCCAAAACTAATCTTTTCTTCTGGGATGATCCTGTAGGATCTCCCAGGGCAGTTGTGGCAATTACCGACGATTTTGGTTGATTCGCCGGAAGTTGGACTTTCGGAGGCTGCAACTTTTGTTCCTTAGCCTGAACCGCTTCAGACTTTGGCCTCCAAACCTTGCGACTTGGTGGCGGCTTTTTGACCACCTCCTTCTGCAACTTCCGACGGGCTTCTTCAGCTTTGGCCCGTGCTTGCGCTGACAACGCGCGCCGTTTGCGGATGCGCTCCTCCAAAGTCGAGCGATTCCGTTTGACACAGACCCACTCCATAGTTGACGGTTTAGAGGAACCACCCTGCATTTGCTGTTGAGGCTGTTTGCCTCGTTTGTTCTTCAGATCCGCATGATAACGGACCCCGTCAACGGACTCCATGGCCTTGGCGAATTGCTTCGTGAGGCGTTGACGCTGCCTCTGGCGGGCTCTCTTGGAGAGAGTCACCACGCCTTCGATGGCGGATTTGACCTTCTTTGAGGTCGGTAGGGCCTCACTCAACGCAGCTTCGGCGTCGATTGGGGTGAGGTCGTCGTTGGTGGCTTCAACTTCATCGCACCAACGCACCTTTCTCCTAGAGGAGAGCTTTTGGGACTTATTGGACTTGGGGGAGGAGGTAGATCCGGACGAGGAGACGTATTCCTCGTACTTCTGTTGGTCGAATTCATACTCGACCTCCTCCACGACCGGGATCGAGATCCGCGGCTGCGACGCTCCAGCTTCAGTAGCGAAGCTGTTGGCTCCCACTGTGGTCGCCAGATTGTTCGCGTGGAAAATCGTGTTCTTCTTCATTGAGGATTCCATTACAAACTTTGAAAACAACTTTATGCGTTTTACAAATATCCGGTCTTTTTATAAGAGCCGGTTACAATGGAGATCGAAATAAAGAAAGAAAAAAAAAATTACAACTTTCCTTTGAACAGATCGCGAGCTCCTGTTTTGCGGTTGCTCGCTTTGTGGGGTTCTTTGCCTGCGCCGGGGTTGATTACCGTTGACCACCGCGAGATCTGGATCCAGGCAGATCTACAACGTATTACGGGTATTATCCCACCAAGGAGATAATAGCCGGGAGGGATCGTTTCGCCAAGGAAACGACCGCTCGAATCTCGGGATCTAAGAACCAAGCTTAGATCCGGAGTAGAACGATGTAGATCTGAGGATTAGCTTCTTCGAACTCCTGCCTTGTTTGTCGCGGGTGCTCGCCGAAAACTGAATCCGAGGGTCCAAGCTTCAAGCCTTCACAATTCCGAGTTGAGATGACAATCCGGCAGAGTTTCGGCTCTTCAGAAGTTCCACCAAAAGTCCTCCCAAATGAACGAGCGCCAGGCCTATTTATAGGCACTCAAAACTGTGCCTTTGGCACAAAACAGCGCCTAGCCACCTCTGGGTGGCTCGGCCACCGAGCCACCCAGGGGTGGCTCGGCCACCGAGCCACCCTAGGGTGGCTCGGCTTGGGCCGAGCCACCTTAGGGTGGTTCGGTTCGGGCCGAGTTCCCCCAGGTGCGCTGGTTCCGTCGTTTTCCGTTGTTTCCGGTTTTTGTCCGTTGTTCGGCTGTTTTGTTGATTTGTTGACTTGATTCCTGATTTGGCAGTAAAACCCAGTCGGTGTTT